>VZTE01003946.1:181357-193412 GCA_013397775.1 Eulacestoma nigropectus | reverse complement strand
TCTCTCTTTCTCTCTTTCTCTTGTTTTTCATTTTAAGCGAACCTTACCTCAGATTAGCTGAGGTAAAGCCAGTGCATGAAGATTTCTGCCGTGGGTACATAGCCAATTTGGCTCCAAGGGTCTCTAATCCTGCATTCCCGGGGTGGTTTTTTTTTTATGGTTTTAAGAATTCAGATGCTGTTATTTTCTAAATTATTTTTTGTAATAAACATTTTTTTTATTAAAATAAGAGTTGTTATCATTTTTAACATTCCAGAATTTGATTGTGATGAAACAGAAGAGCAGTCCCTGTCTGCTGAGCATACTGTGCATATCATGATGGGGACTGATGGAGCAGCATCGCCTCTGAAGCAGAGTTCCAACCAACACAGAAACCTAATTAAATGTGACCAGGAGATGGCTTTACCCACATCACTTCCAGCCCTCTCTGCCCAGAGAAATGGGTTCAATAAGGCAAAGGCCCACCTGAAACTGTTTGACAGCCCAGGCATTAATGCATGGCGTTACATCACTTGTGTTTAGCTTCAGCCCAAGCAGGTGCCTCCACACTCCCATTCCAGTAAGGCCTCAGCAGCTTTGCCACCTGTCCCACACAGCTGCAGTCCCCACTTGGGCCAGGAAAGTCCCACTATGATAGGCCACAGTGTCCCTGAGACAGTGCCCTGTCCCCAGGGTGGCATGGGAGGCTCTCCAATTCCAGCAGCTACTTGCTGGCCCAAGGCACTGCTGCTTAAGCTCACACTGGGCGCATCAGATGTTTATCACCTGCCCTCACCCTGGGAAGACAAACCAGGCAGTCTGAGCACTGAGGTTGCTGAGGCTGGTGCCATCAGCCTTGTCCCATGCTGGCTTGCAATGTCCAAGGGAGGGGAGGGGAAGGGAGACATTTGAACACCCCTGTCCTCTGTACCAAGCCCTGAGCACCCTGTAGCCACTGCCTGGGCCAGGGGAGACTTGCGTTGAAACATGTCATGGACTTAACTAAACCTCCACAATTTCTGAGGCAGCAGGACAGCTCTTCCCCAAGGGCCCAACTGCCTCTCCTGCTGCACAGATCTGCTCACTGAGGCAGACCCATGGTTGCCACACTTAACCAGCATCCTGTTATGGAAATTCAGTGGGTTTCCCATGGTCTGATCCCTGCAGAAAATATGGACAGACAGAGCCCTGCTCCTTGCCTCCTCTCTCTCATCCCACCTGGTCCTTCCTGCATCCATGGAGCCAGCTGCAAACCCCACCAGGACTCTTTGCAGGGATTTTTCTGCCTGGACTGCAGATGCAGGGTGAAGCCTCTGTGGCAGAAATGCACTACCCCAGCACAGCTCTACCTGCAAGGTGCTGGATAATCACCCTGCCACAGAGCATCCTTTCACCTCCACGGATGGCAAGTGCCATGCACTAGGAAAAGAGACATATCAGATCCTGCTTCCAAATCTTTGCTTGCTCTCTCTGGTATCCTGTGACTGCCTGCACAACTGTAGATGGCCAGACATTATCCCTTCTATTGCCACAGTGCTCCAATCCCTAGTCCTGGGAGAGGGCTGTGATCTGACCCCTTTCCTTCACTAGCTCATTTCCTTATTTAACTACTTTCATTGCTGCCCAAAACTATGGGGGACAGAGCCTTCCAGGGAGCTCAAGCACCACAGGAATCACCCCCTTGGCTGGCCGTGCTCCCCACAGCCTCACGCTGGGGTCACAGCAGCTGCTGCAACCAGCCCAGGCCTGCAAGAGCATCCAGTTCCTGCCAGCACCCAGCATCACTGGGTGGGTGTTTGTCTGCCTTTCTCTTTTGAAAAGAGTTTCCATATGAACGGGCAGGCCAGCAACCCTCAGCAGTGTGGTTCTGGTGTATTACCCAGCGTGAAAGTGCACAGCTGCCCAGCATTGTCCAGCAGCTGTTACCACATCCCCCAGCACTCACTCGGCAGCAACACTGGAGCATTATGAGGCCACTCAGCCGTGGAGATTGTGGGGCTCTGTCAGGTAAAGACTGGGACTCAGAGCTGGAGATGTGCTTCCTCGCCAGGTCTGTTCCCACTCTTTCACCTGCAGCACCTGAGTGCTTCCCAGCATTGCAATAGGGGACGTGGTAAAAACCCATCCCATGTGCTGTTCCCACACTGCTGCCCTGTTCAGGTCCTGGGAGGGACAGCCACAAGCCCCTCAGCCCAGCTGGCTCCCGACCATGACCTCAAAAGCATTCCAGACCCCCCGGGTGAGGATGCAAGAACAGTGTCCATGCTCAGCATCCCCTCCCACTTGCAGGGAAAGGGAGACGGGTCACTGGGACCCATCTGTGTGTGTGGCATCAGCCCACTGCTGCAGCTGCTTGGTGTGGGGTTGGCAGCACAGTAGCAAAAGTAGCTGCGCGGGGGGCCTGGATCAGGCTGGATCTGGCTGGAGGAGGAGGCACAGTGCATTTCTCAGACCAGTGCTGCCAGCAGAACTGCTGTTGAGGTCCAGCCAAAACCTAAAGCCTCCTTCCCCAGCTGGGAGCTGCGCAGCTCCCCTTCCTTCCTCCACCCCATCCCCTGACACCCGGCTGCAGCTGCCTCTCCCGACACTGAAGGGCGCTCTCTGAAAGCCCGGCTGGTGCAGTGCTGCTGGAGGACGATGACCCAAGGGCTCAGAACCCTCAGCCAGCTCTCACAGTGCTGTGTGTGTACCCACATATAGCTCATCTGACACGGGGCTGGGAATGCCTTGGTGGAGGGAGTCTCCACAGGCCATCTTTAGGATGGGGTCTTGTCCTTCTAGGAGGTTTTTCAGTTGGAAGGAAATGCCCTTAGTGGGCAATTCCTTCCAAATCTCTCATTATTCCTGGAAGCCAGATGTTCCCTTGCAGCTTCTGAAGAGACTGCAGGTCTCTCTCATTTTTTCTTCCCCACCAGTTCAACCTATTTCTCCCTTTCTTCCCTCGTGTCACATCTCTGTGGTGATGATAGGGGTGGGGAGCAAGGAGACTGTGAGGGTGAGAGAAAAGGTTTCATGAGAGAAGGTAGAGTGTGGTGGGCCACATTGGAAAGAGGCAAGGGATGGAGGGCACGAAGGGTGGACAGAGAGCAGGAGAGGAGGAGTAAGGGGCAGGGGAAGGATGCATTTTATAATTCACTGCTCCACTAACCCCCTAACTAGAGTTACCCTGGCCTGGACAGGACAGACAGCTGGAGGTTAGCAAACACTTCCTCCTCCCCCAGGCAGGGAACAGCAGTAGGGAGGCAGCTGGGGGGCCCTGGGTGTCTCAAGCCCCAGCTGCCCCACACTGCTCCCACCCCATCAATCCTGGGAGCATCCCATGTGCGGCTGTGCCCCTGTCGCATTTGTTCTGGGGCAAGGTCTGCAAGCCTCCAGCCCCCTCAACTCAGCTTTTCACTAGTGTGGGTCAGGAGCACAGAGCATGGAGCAGGATCAGGCCCAAGCCCTGCTCTCCCTTGGCTCTGCTGGATCAAGGTCCTGTTGTTTTGGACAGGCTGGGTTGCAGCATCACCCAAGCCATGGGGTGAGGGAGTGGGAAGTGAGGGTGCATATACCAGCAGCAGATCATGGGGACTGTCCTGTGCATGGCCCAAGAGATCCCAGGTCTGTGGTTCTTGCAGGCTGAGAGCTTCTCCCCATCCAATCCCACCCTTCTGGACTTAACATACCCACAGCGCTCTGGTGTCTCATCCACGACAAGGTCCTTTCCTGGTTCAGAGAGAGTGACATTCTGGATACCCCCAGGAGTCATCCCCAACTGCTGTCCACTGCAGTGTCTAGAAACAGAAGAGACATCAGTTTAAAGATCTCTCCATTCAGAGCTGGAGGGTCAGAACAGGACGTACTCTTCACCTCTGACACCCAGAGGTGAATGTAAATGTAAAAGGGCCGTGGGTAACATTGGGACCACTGCTGTGACTTGAACTGAATTTTGAGCTTCATCTCAGCCCCAGAGATGCTGGAGCAAAATCCTTGTGGACACCTCTGAAGGGGAAAGGTGACTTTTTTTTTTCTTTTTTCTTTTTTTTTCTTTTTTCTTTTTTTTTCTTTTTTCTTTTTTCTTTTTTTTTTATTATTTTTATTTTGCAAACATGGCTGCCCTGGCTCATCCTCTGCATGACCACAGCACAGTTTGGGGCCAAAGCAGAGCCTCCCACCTGTGCTGGTCACAACAACCCTTCAGGCTGCAGCCTTTGGTAAACATGTCTCCATGAAACCTTTCTCTTTGTTCTTCTTGTTTTCAAACCCCAAGTATTTTCTCCAAGGAGCAGCTGGGAACAGTGGAGTGGGCAGGCTTATATTGGGACCCTGTGTGGCATCCCCTTGGCGTGTGTACCATGCTTCTCTCCTACTCTCACACCCACTGGGACAGTATCTGGCAGAGGAGCTAATGCTGGTGCCCCAAAGCAGGCAAATAGCTGAAGGACTGAACAAGAGGGGAGTTTTGTACCTTGTTCCTTGAATAGCTTATATAGAAAAACTGGTCAGAAATCATGCACCAAAGGGAGGTTTTCAAGATGCAATCAGATTTTCACCTGAATGAGTTCTTTTCATTAAAACCTGCTTTCAGAGAAAATTTTCAGTGTTTCATCTGAAAGAAAGAAAAAGCAATGAATTCAAAAACACCACTGTAACATCTCCCAGCAAAGGGAAAGCTGGGTTGACCCTGCCATGCAAATGAAGAGTGAAACCCAGAACATCTGAAGGGCCAGGGTCTGGGTGTAGCTGAAAGAAGTCTGCCATCCCCAACAGTCAGATTGTCAATTTTTGCCATAAAGCTCAAACATCCCAGAAAAACAAATGTCCTGATTGTACTCATGTGCCACTGGCCATTGAATTGTTGTGGACCAGGCAGCAGTGACAGAGATTTGCAACCAGAGGAGTTCTGTTAGTTGTCCCTATACATGAGACCACTCTGCAAGAACCTTTTAAGAAATAGAAGCATGAAAATAAGCAAGGCCAGGGGCATGCAGGGAGAACAGCTCACTCAGCATCCCAGCCTAACCATGGCACAAGGCATCTTGCCTTGCCCCTTCCATCCCAGTGCTGGGCTCCTACATCTTCTGCCCCTGAGCTCAGCCAAAGCTCAGTAACTGGCAGGTAAGTCATTAGTGTGGCACAGCCCCAAAGCCTGGCAGGGAGACAGGGCATAAAAGCAAAACTCTGTGACGCGGACCAGAAGGACAATCCTGGCAGACTGCACCTGGCAAGGACCCAGAGGTGGTGCTCCAGCCGACATCCCCAGCCGCCACCCCAGCAAGGCCAGGTTGGGCGCCAGGAGATGTGGTTTGCATGGAGTTACTGTTCCATGGGAAACTGGCTGTCTTCCTGCTCTTCATCTGTCAGCAGGATTTTCAGAGAATATGTTCCCAAATATGAAGTGAATGTGGCAGGCTGGGCTGGAACTCTTTGCTAGAAAACCTGGACGTCAGAGTGTGTCCAGTTTAATCCCAGAGTCTGTGAGAATCAGTGTAAAGTAGCATATCAAGTGAACTTTTCACTCTGTGGCAGGAGGGATTACCACATCCCCTTTGTTTGTTGTGCACTTTGTAACTGAAAACACTTTAACCCTTTCTTGCAGTCCTGCGGCACTAAGTACCCATGAAAATTCCTAGGAAAACTGCAGCTGTTCCAATCTCCGCTGGCTGGGGAGTGATGGGTACACTCGTTTTCCATGAACCATTGCTCCTAGGCTCCCTCTTGGCTAGGGAAATGGGTCCTGTTTTAAAATGTCTTGCCACGGAGCTCCTTGGGAAGGTTTTGTATCAGGCAGTGTAGGCAGCACCAGGTGCTCCCAACTTTCTCATAGAGCCCTGGCCTGGCAAAACCTTGGAAGAGGCTCCACTGGTTCAAAAGTGAGTTTTGCAGCTACAGAGCAGCAGTTTCAGCCCTTTCAGCACCCACACAACTCACCAGTCCATCATCTTTTACTGCCCTGCATTAGTGCAGTTCCAAGCAGAAAAAAATGCACAGGAAAATCCTGCGAAAATATTAAAGTGAGATCATTTCTATTAGAAAATGTTCCCTGTGAAGAAGCAAATTTTGATGCGAAGCAAATCAGAAAAGTTTTTTTTGGTTCAAGATGAATGAAAATGCAAATGCTGGCCTCTGAGAAGTTTATTTCTAATAAATCACCGGTTTCATTCCTCCCTCCTCTTTCTTGGTTCTTTTCCAGTTGAAATGTCTCAAAATTTCGTAAGTGCTGGACAAGTCACCAGGTGACATGGTGTCATGGTTTTAATGCTCCTATTCCTACTTGATAACTTTCCTGCAGTTGGAGAAAACAAAGGGGAAATAAAATGGGGAAAAGACAGAAAAGCCAGACTCCAGGACATGAGTCATGTCACTGCCCTCAGCAGCAAACTGAGATGAAAGAGAGAAAACTTCCTGTTTCCAGTTTCAAAAGAAAGGCTTTGAAATGCAACCCGAAAAGCTGAGTTTGAAACTGGACTTTCCACCTTATCTTGTAAATTCCACAGACTATTGGAGACAAGAAAAATTACTTTTTTTTTTTTCCTGAAAAGAAAAGCATTAAAATAAAACTTTCTAGTTGGGAGACTTTCTCCTTTAGGAAGTTGGTGGTGTCACCTCTGCAGCAGCTGCTCATCAGTCTCAAGCTCACTGGGTAGGCCCCACATGCATCCATTTGCTTCTCAGGATGCAGTTTTTACTCTCTCCATTCTGCATTGTGTCCATCACCTCCAGTCACTCTCCACCCTGGGCTCAACAATGACATACCTGCTTGGTCACAACAAGCCTTCCCTCCAACTCCCTCCTCCGGAAGTGCCCAAAGGAAAGCAGCTGGGCAACCCTCCACTCATCCACTGAAAAACAATTCTTTAAGGTCAGCTCAGGAGCTTCCTGGGGGCAATTTTAGTTATTTCATGTGTTTGCAGCACAAGGGCCACAACATGATGTTCATGACCAGCACTAAAGTGGGCAGTGCAATGTTTTCAGTCCAGGCATCAACTCCAGCCCAGCACCCAAGATCTCAAGATAGACAGTGTGTGTTCCCTAGGAGATAAGGACCAGGTCTGGATCCTGGACCCTCTTCATTATACTTTTTCTTGCTCTTCATTTGCGTGTTAAGAGCTAATGGGCTGAATTAATGACTCCTCCAACCCTGGCAACCAAAGGAAAGTTCCAGGTTTCCCAATCCTCTTTGCCAGGTGCTAGAAATCACCATCTTTTCCTTCTAGTGGTGGGAACTGGGGATCTGGCACCCAAGACAGAATCGTCAAAAGGCAGAGTTCCCTTCTTGGGAAGTGGGTCAAACAGCTCATCTTCCCTTGTCTTCAACCCTTGCTCTTCATCTTCTTGTCCCATAGGGTGGCAAGGGTCACACCTGAGCTGAAACCATTTCTTTGGAGTCTCTGTCCTTTTTTGATGTGTTTTTGCTTCTGTGCTGGCCTGAACAGGCGGCCATGTGCACCGATGATGAGACAAGGAGCACAGGGCCAGACGCAGGCAGGATCCATCCAAGTGGCTGCCTCTAGCTGGAGGCTGATCTATGAGATATGGACAAACTCCTTGCTTGTCAGTCCCCCCAGCCTGGTGCCTTCCCATGCCCTGGCACCCTGGGTCAGCCTGGGTCACCCAGTGCTCAAAACCTTCCCCAGGTGGCTGCCTGAGGGATCTATTCCAGGTCATGGCTGATGGGGCATTTCCCTGGATGGAAAGAGCCAAAGCCCAGCCCTGCCTTTGCCTTGTGGAGCTAGCTCTGCCAGTGGGGGGAGCGTGACCTTGTGACTCCCACAAATCCTAAATTAATTAATCCCGGGGACACTGGGGAAGCATGAACAACCTGTTTGATTTCTCCGCAGTTTTTTCCTGGGGCTCAAAGGGATTAGTGCAGGCGGGAACAGGGAAATATAACAAGGGGCTCAGCTTTCAGCTCCTGCTCCCAGCCAGCAGACTTCTGTTCTTACCAGAGGTATTAACAGCAGTAATCCACACTGTCTCTGAGCATTATCTGTGTGCGGCATCCTCTTCCTCTCCCCCTTGCCCTCGCATGTATGCTTCCATGCTCATCTCACTAGTGTGTGTTCATGTCCTGCCTGATGAACTTGCACCGTCCTTGTTCTCCCTTGACACATGCCCCTCTGCACACATCCCATCCCCTTATATCCTATGGCATATGCAATGCCCCACACAGAGCCCACCTAAATTACAATGGGGCCATGCACTTCTTGCATATCTGTCCCTACAGCCCAACACACTTTATGTACAACCCATTAATGCACTCTCACATGCACATGAATACCCCTCTGGGCTTGAGCATGTCTGCATCCATTCCCCATGCATGCACATCTCACTCATATAAACTCACATGGGCTCACAGTTTTCCCATCACAGTCTCATCACCCTCTCTGCACCAAATTCTGTCTCAGCTCTGCATGACCAGCCTGCTCCCGCTGTAGTCTGTGGGCTCATGCCATTTCTGTTAGGCCATTCTTTCATGACTCCTTGTGGAGAGTGTTGGGCATGCTGGTCTCCAGGGACAACTACACTATGAGAGTGGTGCTCCAGAGTCAATATATGATGTTCAAACCCTTTATTAAAAGGAATTTTGTCACAGCTTGAGCAGGTACCAAATGCAAGGACTCATTTGGGCTTGGCATCATCTCAGTGTGAAGAAGCCTTTGATGGAAATGGGTGAGCTGTGACCACCTGCTCCTGCCAACAGATCTACGAGTGCTGTTGCAGGTTGTCACAACTTTTAGAACCCTTGGGGTAGCTGGGAGCAGAGGCCATCCCTGTGGACCAGCAGGCTTGGGCATCTCTGGGAACACTTTGGGTCACTCCACTGAGTTACCAGCTTCAGTCCCTGGCCATGGCTGCTGAGGTCCCAGATAACGGAGAGTTGAGGATGGATGGATTGAGTGCCCCCTGAGCACCATTCGTGCTTTGTATCCAGTGCTTTGTCATCCAGACAGGAAGATGTGAAGACCCAGAGGGTCCTGAGCACAGTCACCCTTAGGATAAGGGAAGCAGAAAAGTATGGAGTAGACAAAAATGATGGGATTTTGTTAAAACATGAATCACAGGGGTGTGAGAGGTGTCCCCTGAATGGGCAGGGAGGAATGACCTGCTGCTAACTCAGAACAGATCCATAAAAGATCTCACTACTGTGCCTGTTGCTATCAACCAATGGCATCTGTCAAGTGCAAACACAATATTCTCTTCACCAGGAGAGAAGGGGAGAAACCAGTGAAAGATAATTGGAACCCTCCTAAGAATGATCAAGTTCCTTACAATGTGGTTTTCCATGTGTTTGCCTAGGAAAGTGCATTCTTAAGTGAGCAGGTTGGGACAAATGCATTTCAAAGTGTAATTGAATATTTGTAGTCAATTGTCTGGGCAGTACCTGCCCAGCATTCACAAGGAGAGTTCATTCATTTTCACCCAAAGGCACCTTGGAATCCAGGACCAGCATCTGTCCCAGCTGTGCTGAGGATTTTGCTTAGATGTGGATGCTTTGCAGCTCCTTGATAGCAGGAAGGTGCAGAGCTTCATGGCACTGAGCCCAGGGCCATGAAGGGACCAGGAAGGAAGGAAAAGATGGTGATTTCTAGCACCTGGCAAAGAGGATTGGGAAACCTGGAACTTTCCTTTGGTTGCCAGGGTTGGAGGAGTCATTAATTCAGCCCATTAGCTCTTAACACGCAAATGAAGAGCAAGAAAAAGTATAATGAAGAGGGTCCAGGATCCAGACCTGGTCCTCATCCCCTGGTGAATTGCTCCTTGCCACAGTAAAACTTAATCCCTTAAGTACAGGCACTTTGAAACTGTCCAAATCGAAGTGCAAGATCCCAGGTGCCCACTTGCCAGCCTGCTCCAGGAGATCCTCCTGAAGCTTTCAAGATCTTAAAGGAAATAGGCTGCCCCAGTCACTGGCTGGTGCTACTAGAAAGAAGAACACTGAACAAAGCTGGACCTTATCCCTCCAAACCAAGATGTTCAGCCTTGCAATCACCCATTCCCCTGGGTCCTTAGGTCCATGCTTCTTTCTGTTCCATCTCTGCTCCAAGCCTGCATCAAGCAGCTGAAAACTCATTATCAGCCCAGTGTGGGCAGCCTGAGACTGGCTGTGTGGAGAGAATGGCACAGGTCCCTGCCTAGTTCCAAGGAGTTTATAGTCAGAGATGGCTGTGGTAGCAGGGGAAAGCCCTAACGAAACAATGACAGAGTGCCCAATTGATGACACCCTGGTCCCTGACCTTCAGTCCCTTGGCAGCATCCCAGGTTATCCCAAAGTGAAATGGCGCTGCACAGTGGGACTGGAAAAGTTAGCCAAGGCTTGGTGCAGACTGCCACTGTCCATAGAGTCCATCCAGAGTGATAACCTGGGGGGACAGAGACAGATCAGCTTCCCCCTAGCTGACTCTGCCTGCTTTGATGCAATCTGTCCTCTTAAAACCAAAGATCCTGCTTTCCAGCAGTAACAGAGATTTGTCTTTCCTGTAGTCTGGCTGAGGTGGTGTCCAAACTGAGAACACTGAGGCCACCAAACAAGTGTTCCCCACACTTGGGTGGAATGGGTGATATATAAAGATCTTTGCCTTCTCCGTGGCATGGGCAGCTCTCATGGGAACAGCCTGCATGGAGGCAGAGGCTTCCCCAAATGCAGATGGACAAGCAGCAGCTCCCAACCTGCCAAAACCCAGACCTCATTGAGCTGCTGATTCAGTCCTTAGCTCAGTATCAGCACGTGTACATGACAGTCTCCACATCTCTGACCAGGTAACACAATTAATCATTGGTGCAAATTGCTCGTGTGAAATGGACAGGGGCTCAGACCCAGAGTGCTTTTAACTCCATCCTAGTGACTGCTTTGGGGTGATGAAGAAACATAGAGGTCTGAAGTAACAAAATACTCAGTTCTCCAAGGTAGCAGGCTCCTGATGCTGGCCAGCTCTTGGACCAGCATAGCCTCATGCTGCTTGTCCACATTTCTGGTCATACTCGGTACCTTTCTCCCAGCCTAGTTCTCCTCCATCCTTTCTGACACTGAACAATCCGCACCACACACAACAACAGTGGAATTTCTGCAGGGCTGGAATACATCCCCTTTATTGCACTGTTTGTTGCATATTGTTTTCAGCCTGGTCATTCAAACCCAAATTCATCCCTCCTGAGCTTGCCAGGCCAGATGGTAAGAGTATGTTATATGAAGGGTCCTGTGCAGTATCAAAAGGTGAGAGAGTTACAAACTGTGTCACCATCAGGTATGTTCCCCACTGCTCTGGGCTTGATGGAAAGCTGGGCTTACAAGGGCTGTGCATTGAACATGGCCAGATAACTCAAGGAAGGATGACTGGGGGTCATGTGTACAAGACGGGTCTTTTCTCTTGGAAAGCAGCAGCACTGAAAGGGCCTTAGGCAATTGTGGAAACAACTTGAGCTGAGCATAAGCTTCCAGGACAAAAGAGAGCTTAGCTGGCAAACAGTCTTAGGGGCTTTAGCAGAGGGACAGTGAATAGAGGGGAAGCAGCCTATCCCTGAGCATGGCAGGAGCAAGTCCATCGCTGCCATATGGGCACAGGTCCATTGCTGGCACTTCAAAGAATTTGTTGACAACATGGAGGAAATGAAGGAGAGGGCACGACCACAAGTCAAGGTCTAGAAAAGCTGCCTCCAAGCAAGAGGCAGCAGCAGCTTTAGATTATCAGAGAGATGCTCAACGTGTGGCTCAGCTGCACACCTGTAAGGAGGTGTTTGAGAGCAAGTGGGTTTCGGTTCTGCAGAGAACAGATGCAGCAGACACACATGCTTTGCAGCAGGGAAAGCAGTAAAATATGGGAACAAGTGACTTGGGGACCTGGTGGAGCACTGCTTCTCTGGGCTCAAGGCTGACTATCCCACTTTCAAAGCCCTGTCCTGGGTTTGGCCATAGATCTGAGCTTGGGGCAGGGGATGCACCACCACAGTCCTACAGTAAGTTCCTGGCAGAAGGATAGACCAATGTGTCAGAGCTGTCCCTCTGTGCCACAGTCTCCACCTTGCACAGAGCAGGGAACAAGTAGCTCAGGAGGGTGTACAAGGCACACACTTTTTTTTTTTTTTTTTTTTTTTA
>VZTE01003946.1:142384-181326 GCA_013397775.1 Eulacestoma nigropectus | reverse complement strand
TCCCAGACAGAGCCTTATATAAAGAACAGGGTCAGGATTAATGCAGCTGCTGCCCCCAGGCCAACTGCACTACAGGCTTGTCTGCTGGAGCAAAGCACTCAAGCCTGCCCACCTTTGTCTGGCAACTGATCTAAAGGCTTGTCCCTCCCCAGATACATGGCCCCCTGGCCTGGCCTGAATGCGTGTCTTCTCCAGTGCCTGCCATTCAGCTGAACGTGTCTCTGATGGCTGGTTTTGAGTGTCTGGAAGCCCTCCTGTTATGGCAGGGTCTGGAGCTGGTATTCTGACCTTACAGCCATCTCCCCAATACTGTTATCAACCTGGTGTGGCCTCAGGTTTCGCAGAGGCCAGTGCTGTCCATCAGAGTTTGCTAGGGAAGAAACTGCTGGGGCAGCAGCACTCTCAAGGGGCATCCATCGTCCTGGGAATCCTTCCTCACCCCCATAGGATCCCCTGCTCTTCAGGGCCTGAGCCAGTGGACTGTCATTCCTGAGCTCTTCCAGAGGCTCCCTGAGTATCACACCAGCCAGCTCCCTTCACTTCCTCATGTGCATGCCCTGCCCTGCCCCACAGTCTGCCCCAGTCCCAGCAGTGTTCAGGAGCACTCCAGCAGCACAGGGATGCCTCTGCATCCAGCCTTGAGATCAGCCACAAGCAAAATGGGTCTTTGAGAAACAAATGCCAAGAAAAGCCCAAGTAATATCAGAATACAACTGGTGGAGTTATGAAGCACAAAGAAAAATTGAGGTCACTCATCCCATGTCCTCCTCACAACCAGCGGGACATGACATGCATCAGCACAAATCATAGAAACTGAAATGCATGTCCCAGCTGTGTTTTGGATACCTCCCAGCTGACAGACTGTGGATGTAGGATGAATTTGTCCCCCAGGGCTTTATCTGCTTGCTTTTCAGAGCCTTTAATGCACCTGGTTTTCACCAACCCTGCATGGCAGTGAGTGCTACTGTTTAGTTACACAGAGTAGAAAGATCCTTCCTTTAGCTGGATTTACACCTGCTGACATCTCCCCTTGGCAAATCAGCTTCTTCACCTGTTTTAACTTACAAAATTACATTCTTGCTCAGGCTGTGACAAAATAAGACCTTTTAGTGATGGAACTTGTCAGGGGCTTTTGGAAAACCAAGGACACTTTTCTAAGTGACTCTCCCTGATTTACATACGTTTCTTCCTTCAGCTTGCTGCCCTGGAGATGCACCACCTCTGCAGCAAGTAGCCATCACAACCTTCTTCCAGGTGAACATGCACATGTCTATTAATACAAGTTTCTATTATAACATTGATAATTTGCTCAGTGACCTTTAGTTTCCTAGGTCTTTATTTCAAAAACCTGGTATCATATTTACCTGCCTTCTGGGACAGAAATTTAGACAGCAGGGCCCACTGAACACCTAACTTGGCTCCAGTCATTGTGAGTTCTGTATGCTCTGGTGACTTTCTGTACAGTTTATCAGCTTGTTTTGAAACTTTCCCACTCGATTCCTTGGCACCAGGCAATTTCTCATCTCTGTTTTCCTGGGAGGCAGTGCTGCAAACTCCAGAAACAGGCAGGGGTTTCCCACACATCTGTGATCACTTCTTCCAGTGGTGGGCATAATCTCCCTGCTCAGGCAGCATCACTGCTGGGATGCCTAAAACCCCTCCCTTGAGAAACAAGCCCCATCATCTCCTTGGATTGGCTGTGGGACCAGGTGCCATCCCCCAGGGCAGGAACAGGTCTCTACCTAGTCTGGGAGAGCAGGATACACCTCAGCAAAGAAAAAGACAATTTCCAGGTGCAGATTTCAGCATTTCCCCTGCTCCAGAGGCCAGTCCGTTCATATACGCTTTTTACCCCATCCCACCACGCAATCCCCAGCTTTTCACGTCTTTGCTGCCTGTGGTATTGTGGTAAGGCGAGCACACCTATGCACACGGCTGACCCTACAGACAAGTCTGGGTGTGCAAGGTGTGCATGTGACCCATCACCTATGGATTTCATAGCCCTCAGTGATCCAGGCAGGGAATTATCCAGGTGCAGCCCCTGCTCACACCTCTCCATGTCTATTACCAGAGCAAAGTGAGTTTCTTCCATGCCAGGATCAACATTAGCCTGCAGAAAATCCTCCTTCTCCTTCCCCATGGACAGGGGTTTAGCACTGGCCCACCAGCTCCCTAGAAGTAGGGCAGGTGAAGCCAAATACTTTTACTAATCCCAGCTCCGAAGAGCTGCTCTCAGGTTACAGACGATGTGAATAGGATCTATGTTCCAGGGTGATCAGTCTTCCTGGAATTTCTGCAGGACCAGTTATCTGTTCCTGTAACCATCTGCAGCTGAATGTGCTGGTATGGCCCACATCCAAAATGCCCCCCATTTCCTTAGAGCCCAATCTGAGGTCTTTGAGTGACGCACGGCTGGCAGCAGAAAAACTACCCCGCAGCTTCACACATGGGTTTCCCAACTGAACAGCCCAGAGCACCTCAGAAACCTGATCTCCGCAGCCTTCCATGGCCCAGATGAGAAGAGACAAAGAGCTCTCAGCCACCAGATGTGCCAAGTGTGACTCCCTAACTTATATCCAGCCACAACCTGACACTGATCGTGTGGATTCATTTAGGGTTGACTCAGCTCCCCAGCATCACTGAGAGCTTGCAGCACTCCTGAAATGTCCCTGAGTTGTCCTGTCCCTGGAGGAGTGTCTCAGATCAAGAGGAATCCCCACATTGCAGCCTGTTCTTTCCTAGTAGGTCTGATGATGCCTTGGGATGTCATGAGGCCCTCCAGGCTGGGCTGATGATGGAAGCTTGTCCTTTGATGAAGGCAAAGGGAACTGCAGTGAGCAAACAGCTCAAGCCATGTGAACCCAGACAATGAATATCTCTCCACACCCCTTGCAGAAGATAGTGCAGTCTCCACTGCAGTGCAGACTACAGTGTTTTCTCCCCATCACTACTAATGCTGGCTTCCTGAAAAAGTCTTAGGGCTTGCAGGCATGACTGCAGGACTTGGGGAGCATTTAGGCTGGCATATACACCCTGTCCACAGGCTCCCCTGCTGCCCAAAAGGCAGCTTCCAAGCCTCTGAGTACCTCCCTCTTCTATGGCCACCCATGTTACAGCAGCAGAGATGAGCAGAGTTCCTGTCACTCAGCTGTGCTTTTTAGGGACCACCAGATGCAGTTCTGCTAGCTGAATGACACCATTGCATATGCATGAAAAATGCTTCATGCAGCACCTGTGTCCAGTCTTGGGCCTGACCAGAACAGCAGCTCACAGGCAGGAGGATGGAGCTGAGTAGCTGTGGTTCACTGGGTGACCTCATCCCTGCTCCCCATTGCAGTCACTAACACCAGTAGCACTGCACTTCTGGTCCCAACCTGGGGACAGGCTGTGTGTCCTTTCTGCCATCAGTCACCTCCATGAAGACCCCAGTGCTACTCCATTCCCTCCCCAGCTCGTATCTGGCCATTCATAGTCTTGTAGTTGCTTCCCTGCTAAAGACTCTGCTTGCCCATGAATTTGCCTCTGTGCTTTCCAGCCTGAGACACTGTAGGCAGGAAGAACTGCCAGGGAACAGTGGAGAAAACATCCTCTTTATCCCATTTTCCACCATCCTGCAGCCCTGATACTACATTTCTCCAGCCTTTCCAGACATCATAGACATGGTGACATACACCCCTAGTTTTTCCTCTGGGTGTCCTTGGATCAGCCTAAGTAGTTGCCTGACAGCACAGGCAGCCTGTCCTCTTATAGCAATTCTGCTCAGGGCTTCACACATCAATAGACAGCAATTAACCACATGAAAAGTGACAGAAAAGTCTGTGGACAGACAGTCACTTTGATCTGTGCTTCCTGCTCCTCAGCAAAGCATGTGTTCTTTGCCAGGCTTTGCAGGGGAGAAAACACTTTTGTGTGAGAGAAGCTGTGTCTGGCAATAGCAGCCTCAGCAGCATGAGACATAAATCTGATGGCAGAGCGTCCTTAGCCAGATGAAACCATCCTGCAAGGGCTCTGTCTGCTGCTCCTGGGACAAAATCCACAGAAGGAGCTGGAAACACTTCATCAGAGCTTTCCAAGAAGAAAACAGGGGGTCCAGCTCCACTACCAGCAAGCCCTGGTGCTTGCTGTAGACCCTGGTCACCTCAGCGTCTGAGCGGGGTCTCTAGGAGAGCACCATCCTCACCACTGCAATCTGGCTCCCAGAGAGTGGTCTGTGTCCTGAGGAATGTGGCTCTTGAACTGAACTCCAAAGGCTTTTGCAAGCCTTTCAATCCCAAACACAGAGACTGAGAAGGGGGTGAGTGCCCCCTGAGGAGGGGAGAGCAGTGGGGTGGGATTAGAGCTGGCACTAACGCCCTGCTCTCTACAGCGGCATCTGAGCAGCACAGGGAGAAGTCAGGATTAGGGGAAATCCTTTGAGACCAAAGGGGAGTTAAGCAGCTCTCTCCTTGCACACACAGAGGGGGCACCCTGGAAAAGGCCATGCTGGGGGCAGAAGGCAAGGGGCAGCCTTTGTCCCTTCAATTCAAAGCAGAGAGTAATTAGGTGATGGACTTAGAGCCCAGGGAGCACCACTCCCTGCCTCCACAGGGATCTCTCTCTGTTTCTCTGCTTTCTTTCATTCTCCACCCCAGCTCCCAAATCCATCTGCACTAGGTCTTTAATTGAATTAGTCCAGCATCTTTCACTGGGAAAAATTTAAGATGGTTTCAATACAGTGATTGCTTTTACAGCCCCGGGACAGGTTTGACAGCAACCACAGGGAGTGGTTTAACACAGAGAAATTTATCCTGGGTGCCTGTTACACTTAAAGTACAGTAGGTGCTCTTAAAAACCCAGCCTCTGGAGCCCTGTAGCAACCTGGAATCACAGGTTTCATAAAAAACACACCCATATTTTGTGAGAAGACAGAGACTGAAGACAGGAATCCCAAATGGACAACTCAGAGCCTCCAGTCTCTGCAACTCTGAGGACCTGACACCTTGTGTTTGCAACATTGAACATCACTTACAGGCTGCTTGGGTACAACTTTGGACATTCTGGCACCCCCTCAAGCTCCAGAGACATGGGTCAGCTGGGCAAGCACAGTGGGTAATGCAGCCCCTGGGGGCTGGGAAGGTGCTGCTGTCTCCATATCCTCCTCCATCCTTCTCCACTCCAGTGGTATCTCCTCCACCCCTGTAGAGATGCAGGCACCAACTGCTGCCAGGTCTTTGGGAAGATGGTATCAAACCAGCCTTACACTGCCTCCTCCTCCTCCCTGTTTCCCACGTTCCTTGCCTGGCAGCATTTAATAACGAATGCACCACTACCTGTGATAGACACAGGGTGCTCACCCCGTGCAAGTGAACAGCCTCACTCTACTCAGATCCCAATCTCTGCTCGAATTTGGTCAAGGATGGGAGTTCTCCCACTGTCTCCCACAGAGCCACTCCATGTCCATCTCCATTCTCAGGTCAGCTCTGAGAGGCCAGGAGCCCTGCAGGGGCAAAGGAAAATGCTCCAATAGCTCACAAGAAGCAGTCTCATCTTCACCTAGGGATTTCACCCCCAGTGCTGTTTGCACTCATCCCATGAGCTGGTTACATGGGAAATTTTTAACAAGAGGAGAGCAAGGAACAGGTAGACAGAACTATGCAAATAATCATCCCTTTAACAGGCAGAAAACATCACTTTCTTTATCCCAGCCTAGAGCTGTTTGTTGTAAGCCTCTTCCATCTCTGCTCAGGCTCCACTGTGTGGTCCCGCACCCTGGACCCTTGTCCCCATGTCCCAGAGGGGACAGTGCCGAAAGGTGAGTGGGTCTAATAGGATTTGGAAGCATTTGCAAGTGTGATCATACAGATGTTATGATAGGGAGTGACACGTGGGTCATTTGCACCTAAGGCTGGAGAAGACCCCCCCAACCCAGTCCTTCCTTTTGTCTGGGTATGTGAGAGCCAAGAGCAGGCAGACGTTGAAGGAAATGGAGAAGACATGGCAGATTTTAAGGGATTTCACTCTCATCCTTCCAAAACATTGTGTCCACATTTCCTCCAAGGCTGAGATATACAGTCCAACATCCATCCAGCCACCTAGGTGACAGCAGTGGCATCTCACCCTACTGCTCCCAGCACCTTGGCCAGGTTTGGTGGTGAGTTTGACTGGAGACTGAAAGCAAAAAATAGTGATGATGGAGGGCAGGATCATCAGCCAGACAGACTTTCCCATATGACAAAGCAACATTTGCAGGGGTGGAAGTATGGCTGATGCACCTAAAAAGCCAAACATGACTTGAGCAGTCTGTCATGGTATAAACTCAAAGGCAGTTAACAGGCCAGATTCATCATTGCTGTGTTTGTCACAGGAAGGTTGTGGAATCTGTAAGATCTCCATTTTATATAAAGACACGGCATAGTTCCGCTCCCGGTCTCCCTGTGCATGTTCACAGCTGCTGGGAAATCTCACCCATGTGAGCAGAGTACTGCATAGGCACAACCTTCTTTCAGTATTGGACAGACTAGGAAGATTTTTGCCTCCTGATGCTTCCACAGTACTTTTTCCAATCCCTACTGTGCAAAAAAACAACCATAAAAAAAAATCCAGATCTCTTTTTGTGAAGTGGTGGAAATGCACTTAGAGTAACTGTAAAGTAAAAACTATTATTACCTAGAACCTTCTCCAGAATCCCCCAGGGCACAAACTCAGAGGCTGAATTAAGCTATAGGACACACTCCTATCTAATACCTTAGCTCCAGCCCACTTTCCCTCTCCTCCTGTCTCTCAGTTAATGCACACTTGAGTAATTATAGATGTTCTGGGCAAACTGCAAGTTATGCCTCTAGCTGCAGTTTGTGATTTGCAAAGCAGCATGTGTACAAGTAAAGATACCCAAGAAGAAACAATTTGCAAATTATTGTACATGATTAATTATAGAAATGAATATAAAAATGTAGGTTAGATGGGCCCTCTGGAGGTCTCTCGTCCAAGCCCCTTCTCAACACATGGCTAAACTTGAATTTAGACCTGATTGCTCAGAACTAGGCTTTGTCTAGAGTGCTGAAACTCTCCAAGGATGGAGAGGGGTTTTGGCCACTGCCTCTCAGGGTCTCTTTCCAGTGCTTGACACTTTCAGGATGAAGAAATTTTCCCTTATGTCCCATCAGAGTTTCTCTCAGTGCAACATGTTCCCATGTTTCTCTGTGCACCTGAGCTGGCTTTTTTTCTTCTGTACAAGTGTCTTTCATAGTGGCACAGGTAGTTAAATCTCCACCAAGCTCCTCTTCTCCACGTGCAGCAAACCTGCATCCTTCCACTTGGGCTCAGACATCACATCCTCCAGCCGCCAACCACCTCAGTGGCCCTCAGCTGGACCCACCTCAGTTTGCAGACCCCTTTCTTCTATAGAAGAGCCAAAATGGGGGACAGGATCCTATTTGTTCTTCCCAGCTTCCTGTTGCATGAGGATACTCTGTCCCAGGATCTGCATTTGCCCCAAACCTCATGAATTTTCTGCCAGCTTCCTGAGTATGTCAGTGTTCCTCTGAACAGCAGCTCTGACCTCCAGTGTATTTACCACTTCCCTCAATATGGTGTCACCCTCAAACTTTCTATGGTTGCATTCTCTCCACTCATTTAGATCACAGCAACACAGGATATCTTCATTTTATCCCCCTAAAAAGAAAAACGAGACTTTTCCAAATAAAAAGGGCCTGTGATTTTGAGCAAGCACAGTGCTGGTCAGTGCATTGCACAGCCGTGCCTTTGGTGAACAGGGATGGGATGGTTTCAGTGAGCAGTGGGACCAGCCTGCCCTCCACAAGCACAAATCATAGGATAAAACTTCTCACCCACTGGGAAGTCCACAAGTCCTTAAAAGGCTGCAAAGCAAATAAATACCCACCAGGGGTACAACATGGGGCATAGGTTGGAGGGTGGGATGCTGAGGGGAAGCATTTGTCAGGAGAGCAGAAGCAGGAGAGGGAGGCTTGCTGGCTGATCTTTCAGACCATGGTGACCTCAGCAAGAGACCTGGTTCATGCACTTCTTCCCCCATATGGTGGTGGGTCACTGATCAGGCTCCCCAGGGAATGGTCATGGCCCCAAGGCTGCCAGAGCACCAGGAGCACTTGGACAATGCTCTGAGGCACCAGGTGGTATTGTTGGGATGTCCTGTGCAGGGCCAGGAGTTGGCCTGATTGATCCGTGTGGGTGCCTTCCAGCACAGGATATTCCATTTTTATTCTTGACAGGTTACAGCTTGGCTTCAGCTCTGAGAAACTGAGGTTGTGCAGAGTCCAAGAAACTGCTGGGCTGCAGCTCCTTTGGTGTCTATAGGAAAAAAACAGTTCAAGATGTGCAGCACAGCCTTTTCTGTCCTCTCCTCATGGAGGAAGAAAAAGGGGGTCTTCAAGGGCAACAGGACCTGGGAACCAGAGACAGTCACAGTCAGGAGAACACAGCTACAAGGTGCAAAGAAGGTGCAAAGACTAAACACTCCACTTCACTTTGGGTTCCCTTAGCTCTTTCCATGGTGCAGAGGTCTTCAGGCTGCCAGCACGTTGCATTGTCCCAACAGCAGCACCTCAGTGAGACCTGTCACAGTTCTGCCTTCTCCAATACCTGGCAACGTTACCAAAACATGTGTCATTGCCTTCGGAATGCACCCATCACTCCCTGCCCAGATGCCAATACCCCCTGGCAGGAGCAGCAGCCCCCAGCCCCTGCATGTGAGCACAGGCAGTGGGGTGCAGGCAGCAGGGTGAGCAGGGTGAGCAGGGTGCAGGCAGCAGCGAGCCAGTGGCAGGGGCCCACAGCCCAGCAGCCCACAGCTGAGAGCTGTCAGGCAGCTGCCTGCCAGGGTGGGCTGGCCAGCCCCTCTAGCAGGGACATCAAGAGTGGAGGGTGGGAGGAGGACATGAGTCTTTTTTGGACTGAGCAGGAAGGATCTTTTGGAAGAGAGTGGCTGAGCAGAGAACGACTGAGCCTGCTGGAGGAAGAGGGGGGTTTGCAAGGAGGAAGAACCTGTGTCATGCAGCGGAGGATGTATTACAATGCGGGGGGAATCTGGGCTCTTCCCCACCAGTCTGGCAACCACAGGACACTTCCCACACATGTTCAGGGCAGGACAACATGAGGCACTGAAACTCTTTCATGCCATACCAGGCTGTTGTTGTGCGAGGTGAGGGAACCACAAAGAGCCTGGAGCCGGCCAGGGCTAAGGCTCCACAAATAACCTCAGAAACCAAGGAGGCAGCCAAAACGTGTAGTGTAATCACAGATAAACACATAATCTACTCAGGTTACACTGGGGGGAAACCACAAACCACAAGCAGACAGAAGAGAGGAACAACAAGCAGAAGGGAGAAAGGAAAATCCACCAGGAGAGACAAAAGCAAGTCAGTAAATCACAAGGGCTGCTGCTCTTCTCCTGACCCTCTCCTTGTCTTCCCTGCCTGGGAAACTTCATCCTTGCAAATTTTGCAAGGAGGAGCTCAGAAACTGGTAGTGTGAAGCTCGGGCAGGAGCTCCACCAAAAATCTGCCTCTGACAGACATCTCTGCTGAGGTAGATGGAGAAGTACATGGAGACTTACTGCTGGGCACCCAGGGCAACAGAGATGGTGGCCAAGCTCTGCACTCCAGCAATAGACTCTGCAGCTCGCTCCAGTTCCAAAAAAATAAGGGTCTTGGAAATACTGTGGAAATAGCCATACTGGTGGAGAGGATCAGTTCCCCCTGCAAATCATAGTTCACACAGTAAGGAGCCAAAAGGATGCCATGAGCCGGACTGAGTGGAGACCACCATTCTCATCCAGGGAAAACTTTTCATAGCACGTTGGACTGAAGATGTGCAGATGGTCTGGAGTAAAAAAACTGCAGGCATTTCCTTCTTTCCTGCAAGCACCTCCTGCCCAGCCCTGTGCTGGTCTGCAGGAGCCAATTCACACATGAGTGCGGGCACAGGAATGCAGTGGGAGTAGAGACTTCTTTGAAGATTCCAGCCACGGCATGGCCAGTGGGAATGCGTAGCTGGAGAGGCTGAGTTGGGAGATAGCCACTGCTATGAGATCTGCCATGAAATCAGTTCCTGGGAACGTTCGCCAACCAGCCGCGGCTTTCCCGGCAGGGGTAAACATCCACCAGAACAAAAGAAGATTTTGCTTTTCTTTTGGAGACGTGGAAGTAAATGCAATACAAGTAATATCTTCATACACTGTGCTTCTGCCCCAGCCTTCCATGGCCTGGGTGAGCTTCAGCAGGTCCTTGTAGGGTGGATGTTGGGGGTTGCTTCCTGGAGAAGTCCTTCCCAAAAGAAAGGAGTCTCTGGCATTAAACACCTCACTTCTCTTTGGGTTCCCTTAGCTCTTTCCATGGTGCAGAGGTCTTCAGACTGCCAGCATGTTGCATTATCTCAACAGCAACACCTCAGTGAGACCTGTCACAGTTCTGCCTTCTCCTGGCAATGTTACCAAAACACAGACACCCTGGAGAGTTAGGCTTAGCTTTTTAGGGACCCACCTGAGACAAAAAGGTGGTAAGAAAAAACATGTGAAGTTGCTGACTCTTTTGGCACTTGAGGGCCAAGTATCTGTCCAGGTGTAACCCATTCAGCTGTAGCCCAGACACCAGAGCAGGGGGCTCAATACTGACAATAAAACATCCTCTCACCCTGGTCCTATTATTGGGTGCATAGTCCTATCCCTCTACATGCCACTATGGGATCCTTGAATCATAGAATGATAGAATATCCTGACTTGGAAGGGGCACATAAGAATCATTGAGTCCAACTCCTGGCCCTGAACAGGACAACCCCAAGAATCCCACCATGTGCCTGACAGCAATGTCCAAATGCTCCTTGAGCTCTGGCAGGCTGGACTCTGGACTGCCCTTCCATCCAAACGCTCTGTCCCAGGTGCTCCAGAGGAAGCCAGAACATTCTCCATCTCAGGAAAATGGGTGGCCTGCATGGGAGTAAGTCATGGGACCCAGCTCCAGGTCTGCAGCAAGGCTGCTCAGACCCAGTTCCTCTGCTGTGCTAACAGGTATACAAAAAAACCACCAGAATATATAAAATATTCCTGAGCCACCAGCCAAACATCCCTCCTGTTAAACTCATGACCTCTCTGCATTACCAGCTTTCTGTAGAGACCACACATAATGCCCGTGGATAAATCTCCCCTCTCCGGTTTCCATTTCCCTGAGGCCAAACTGCTGGCTCACACCTTCCTCTGCTCTTCACAGGGCATCATGCCCTGAGCGAAAAAAAACCACCTGCTGCTTTGCTTCCCTCGCAAGACAACCACAGAGACCACAGCCCCAACCCCCTCATGTGCCCCTGCAGCCTGGGCAGTGCTTAGGAAGTTCCAGCATCCATGCTGAAGGATACTGTGAGCAGCAGGATGGGGAGGACACTTGTGAAAGCAGAAGCAGTTACTTTTTGCCTGTCTATGGAAAGACAGGGCTTTGGGCTTTCCCGAAGCTCACTTATGGACATGTTGGGCTTTCCCCAGCATGTCCATAAGTGCAGACTTCTTGCTGTTTTCCTGAAGGCTTCCTTGACCTCCAGCCCACGTGTAGCCATCCATGGGACAGGAGATCAGAGCATGCAGCCAGAATCACCCCAGGTGGGTCTGAACTCTGTGGGAAATGGGAAATTCATAAGGAAAGAGAATGTGGACGGATGTCAGATACTGGGGTGGGTGGGTGCACCTGATCAGAAAACTAGGGATAGGGGGAGAGTTGTGTGGGTGGACTGGGACCTGAGAGCTGAAAGGAGGAGACAGTCAGAGGGAGCATGGGAGGCCCCGGCTGGATCTTGCCTGTGCAAACACAGTGGGAGCCATTGGCAGAGAGGTGGGAGGGGTTCCTACCAGGGTCTGTGGCTGGAAGAAGGGCTGCCATGTCCCCAGTTCACAGGAGGGCAGGCGGCTCCCAGTCACACAGACAGCAGTACAGGATCGCATGGAAATATCTCCTGAACAAGGGCCGCAAGGCCAGGGAGAGCCCAGCTTCCTGTATGCATCACCTGCCTTAGCCAAGCCAACCAGAAATAGCTGAAACATACCTTCAACTAACCAAGCTGAGTGTCTTCACAGCCTAAATCCTGAGCAGAAGGGCTGTAGAGACCATGAGTCAGCTCAGTATTAATAGCAAGTCAAAAGTCAGGCAGGTGTCAGGGGCTAACAAGGGCACGACAGACACCATGCTCCCCTGGCCTGAGAAGTTATTATTGTTCCAAGGAGTGAATATTTCCTGTGCTCCAACATTCCCTACCTCCTTCCTTCCTGAGGGGGTCTTGCTCTCCCCAGCAACTCCTATCTGCTGCACCAGATGGATGCGGCTTCTCACAGGGAGGGACCCAAGGCCACTGGCAGCATCCCAGGAAGTGGAACAGTTTGGGGAAGGTTGAGGAGCTTGCTCCCAAAACAAACTGTGAGGCAGGGGAGCTTCCTAAATGCATACCCCCTAGCCCACCCCATCCATCTAGTGGATCCCACAGAGGCTCTCCGCACACTGTCCTGGAGTGCTGGGAAAGCCTTGGCTCACACATGCTGCCTGGAGTAGACTCCCAGCTCACTTCCACCTGTTTCTGATAAGCTCACTAATCCATCCCCATAATGATTCTTTATTAATGGACACTGCTGTCTTCGTTACATGCCTTAATTAGTGTTTTGTGAGCAAATTCAAGGGGATAAGAAGCGTGTCACATTTTCCAGTGGGGGCTTTGTGCACACCTACCAAAATAACTTTGTCTGTGAAGCTGGAGTTCCTGTTTCACCCTGCACATGAGCCGTCGTCGCGAGAGCTGTTTCTGCCTAATCCGGCAAGCAGGCTGGGCAAGCTGAGCGGCTGCTCGCTCCCCAGCCTCCCCGCCCTTCCTCCCTGGCTGGGCTCACTGAGTTCCCACAAGCCAAGATGAATTTCAGTCATGCACAGACTTGAAGAGAGATTTGTCACTGGGAATCAAAAAATCATGGAAAAGCCTGGACCAGTACTGCCATGTTCACTGCACTGCTCTCCCCCCACCATGCTGTTTGCCTGGAGATGGGGCTGAGGGCAGCTGGGGTTGCTGTGGTCCCTGCTGACCAATGCTGATCCAGCTGGTCACTGAGGCTTAAAGTTTGAGGAAGTTTCCTGAGATATTCCCGGCATCCTTGGAGAAATGGCAAAATCCCTCCGGAGTCCCTGCTTTCTCCTGGACCAGAGGTGGGAATGACCTGGGATGGCTCCAGCACAAGAGGATCGATGGAGCCCCATTACCAGCAGAGCAGCACTGGCCATCACCAGCATTTCTGGGCAGAGAGGGACTGGCAGGAGCCAGTTCCATGCAGGCAGTACCACCAGGATAGGATCTGAAGCAGCCAGCCCTCAGCTCCACCCAAGAGGGTAAAAAGCCAGAGCAGTTGGCTAATGTGATCAGCACCACTCCAGGTGTCCTCCCCTGGCACAGGCTGTTCCATACCCAGCATCCTACTGAAGCCAGCACAGTCCCTGCCCCCCTTGGACACTTCAGGACCAGCCCCTGCTCCTCACACATTTGAGACCACAAGCAGGGACACAGCAGAGGTCTCTCCATCATCCTGACCTGTGTCCTGGGGCTGGCCACCATCCATCCAGCATAGCACAGGAAGTCTGGAGACCCACACCTTCACATAGCCCTAACCCAGATCTGCAAACCCTCTTTATCTGGATTCAATGGGTGCATGGATGCCAGGCCATAGTGTCAGAGATTTCCTGAATCTAATTTCATCTTAAAAAAAAAAAAGCGTAATTTTTGCTTGCCATTTGTGCCTGAGCTGTTTGCAGTAACAGCTTGAGGCTCCCCCTGGCTTGTGCCTGATCCAAGGTTCCTTATGCCAGAAAAAGGCAGAGGATCCTGCTCCTGGGGAAGCTCTCTCCCATGAAGCAAGCAGGGATGCTGGGTCTGGTGCATACCAGCCCTGGCTGCATTACAGGTGGGATCATCTCCCCAGGTGCTGCAGTGGTTCCCCCTGCATTAACCCCTTGACATCCCTGCCAACACATTTCAGTTCCCATTAGGGCTTTTCCCACTTTCCCCAAGCGTGAAATGAACCAAAACTTGCCCCTTCGTCATGGCTCTGAGGAGAATTTAATTCCAAGGTTCAAAGCTTCTCCATTCCTTCCCAGATAAAAGGGTGATCAGCAAAAGGGGATGAGCTGGTTAATAAAAGCCAAAGAAGAAAGCAGGACTGGAGGGCCGCACCTATAGAGCAAAACCCAGCAGGAGAGAAGCAGCTTTTCTCTGGGCAAGCCTTTCCCCAGTTAATAATTACAAGCCAGGCCCGCCAGTTCCAACCCACTGCTCCACAAGAAAAGGCAATTAATTTAAGACTAATAGGATTTTAAATTCAAAACAATCCCAAGCGGGTTTGTGTGGCAGGCTGTGAATGTGCTGGAGAGCCAGCCAGCAGCAGGCGGGATGGGGGCTGGATTTGGCAGAGCAGATGGAGGAATTAAGGGCCAGGAGATGAAATCTCATGTCCTGCAGCCACTGGGATGGCAGGTCCCCATTCAGAGGGCAGCCCGGAGGGGGCTCTCTTCTATGGGAGGATGGCGAGGAGTTGTCTCATTGAGTTCATGCTAGTGGCAGCAACTGGACACAAAGAGAAGCCACCAGCCCATGCTGAGCCCAGACCACCTCTGGCACTGGGAACAAGGGACTCCAAAACCCATCCCCATCAGAGACAGCTGTGCGTTGGCCCCGGGACCATGACCATCTCCTGTCTCCTCATAGCAGGTCCTCCATGAGGTGTAAGCATGCCCCAGCCATCCTTACTCCGACCTGGCATGGACTGAGTGTCCTAGGGAAGTCAAAGTAGGCCTTGGGCTCTTCCTGCCGCTCAGCCTACAATGGCAGACATGCTGTCAGCCCCTGCAGGAACCTCATGGCTGGGTTTCCGCCTCCCACCCCAGATGGGCGGTTACAAAATCTCCTCCTGGTCCCTTGAGGACTCTCCAGCAGCACCCAGCCAGACTGAGCTCAGAAAAAGGGAGCAATGCCAGCCTATATCTGAGGAGAGGGCTGGGAGGGCAGGAACAGGGGACTCATCTGTTAAGGAAGTTGCATGGTGATGGTGGGGAAGGGACAAGCACAGGGGCCCTGTCCTGATCCCCTCCTTGGCAGCCAGAGCCCTGCCGAGTCACCAGCATATGTTGGGAGATGCTGGAGCTGAAATCCACGTGGAGCCACACAGCAACGTAAGTGTGTGTAGAAACAAGACAGCAAAGTGCAATACTATGGGCTGTGCTGACAGAGATCTGCAGCCGCACTGGCCAGAGCCATGAATGGGGCTTGACCCAACAGATACTCCCTCTTCATGCTATAATCCCAAAAGGTCTGGAATTTACCATTTTTGCAAGGAAAGACCCCTCTAAGTCTGACTGAAACAGCCTCTCCTGAAGTATTTTAGCATGAACACATCATGAGCAGCTGGAGGTGTGGCCTCAGCCTCCTAACGGGCTTAGATGTTGCAGCATGTCCAAATACCCTCGTGAGTCTGGGTTTTGGCATCTGGTGTCACTACAGCAATTCCCTGCTGTGTCTGTAGGGACTCTGGGGACACAAGGATCATCCTGTGAATCTTTGGTGCCATCAGCCCTCATGGAAGCATCTGCCATTCTCAGTGCACTTTCAAGGCAGGAAAAGAGAGGCTACATTCAGGAATACACACCTGTTCCACTGGGGTTTGAAGAACATTTTAAGAAAGTCTCCATGCAAAAGGATTGGTATTAAGTCCTCGCAAGATCCCAGGGAGCTCAGCCTGGTAAATAAGGAGTGTTGGTGTCTGTGCAGTGTCCTTAATCAACCTCCATGCCCCTGGGCAATGAAGAACCACAGCATTGAACCGAAGCAGCCCTGTCCCCTGGCAGGTCCCCGAGGGAGCACTGATCAGACGGGGGGCTAAAGTCACGTCTTGCACACTATATCCATCTCCAAGACAAGACAGATACCAGGCATGGAAAATGTTCAAGAAGAAGATGCAGAAGAGTTTCCCAACACCAGAATGTTCCTTCTTCTAATTTTCCACAGTCACAGGCACCAAGCCTGTTTCTAACCTGGGTCACACAGTCCATTTCTCCTGGCCTTATTCTGAGAGAGTATTTTTACCTAATATCCCACTTTCTCTAGGAAAACAAACCCCAACACCAGCCTGGGGACAACTCCAGCCTCAGCTATGAGAGTTGGCAGGGTTGCAAAGCATTCAATGGCAAGTCTTTCATTGTGGGAAACACTGAGTGACCTTTGTGTGCTGGGTGGAGTTTCTCCAGGCAAACAGGAGGGATTTATGGACCTGGCCACAGGCCGGGGGAAAGCTCCCATGAAATGTCTTTGTCACTAGCCTCAGGAAGGACGTGACCTATGGCACTAACCTCACAGGCCAAGGGTCTGCATGAAGAAGGGGGCTGCTCCTGCGGGATGATCCCACATGAATGAGATGAAAAAACAGAGATGTTCATCCAGTTGCTACCATTAAATGAGTTCTAGCTAGACACATTTAGCAGGGAGATAGAGGAATGGAGAAGATTGAGACCCCAAACACATGACTGTGATGATGGACGAAGATGAAGTAGGCTGGTTTGACCTCACTACAAAAAGTTGCTTGTTCCTGCAAAGCTGAGGAAGAAAGCTGTCTCGATAGTAGGTGGAAGTAGGTCAGCAGACAAGAAGGAAGATTCTGAGGGTCTGAGGAATTGTCAAGGCTCCCCAAATCTTGCTGCATCCTCTCATGTGAAAACACCAGTGGGAGGAGGAAAATGCAGTGGCTTTTAAGATGGCCAGAAAGTCACAGAGAAAAGGCCACAGGGTTCTAGTAGAGGATGGAAAATAAAGTCTTTGTTGCAGGTATGATTAGGAGGGAGTGGAGCATCATTCTACTAATCCAACACCAATAACCACAGAAGGGACCTCTGGTCTGGTTGGATGTTGATGAGACAACAATCAGCTGTTCCTCCGCCTCTGGGGGAGTGAAGTTTTGTTCCATCTGGCCATCATGATAAGAGAGACGGCACCCAAAGCCAAACAGGCACAGTGGGCAGAGGGTGGAGATCCTGTACAAGTCTGGGACTGGACATGAAGAAAGTTTGGGGAAAACACAGATGCAATGTTTTTTGGAGCAGGAGAAGGACCTCACAGCCCAGGTGCAGAGACAGGCCAGAGTGTTACTAGAAAGCATCACCCAGCAGAGAACAGCAGGAGCTCTTTTGAGCTGTGGCTTATGCCACTGTGGGGAAAACTAAAAGCTAGCAAGAAAGGCAGAAAGAAAACACATGGTGGTTCCAAGAGCCAAAGAATCAAGAGTCTCATGGCTGGAGAAGGAGAAGCCTGTCGGGACGTGACGCAGAGCTCTGCTGCTGTCTCGGGGTCAGCCAAGCAGAGAAGCCCGTTCTCCTGGGTCAATAACCGTGATTGGGTTTGGGATGCTTAGAGGACCAGTGACAGATGCTGGCTACTGGCCATTCAAATAAACAGTAGGCAGCCAGTTGGCCAGTGGCCACTCAAATAACCAGCCCCAAGCTAAAAAAATACAGTAAGCTAGTAAATTTAGTAACCTAAAGAGAAACATTCCACTACCAACCATCATGCAAATAAGGCAGAAGGGGATATAGAGCTGACACAGTCCCCTGTTCGGCTTTTGATATTCAGTGGCCCTTATCCAACTGGCTGCCAGTTGGTTATTTGCATTGGAACAGGAAACAAATTTTTCTCCTATTTATACTGCTTACCTCAGGAATAAACTAATTACTGTTATAAAATCCCATTCCCACAGAGTCCAGCACACATCTGTAACCTCTGGAAGGGACAAATGCGCGCAACTTGCCAGCTGGACTGTTCCATCGAAATGGCCAAATCCCAGCTTGCTTTTTCATTGGCTCTCCTGACTGGATGATAAAGCAAAGCCTTCTCTGCAAATACCCCTGCTGCATCAGCTGTTTACCTTGCTCATAAACAGATCACTGCTACAAAACACTCTTCCAAAGCTGTTCAGCACACAGCAAGACAGCCTCAGGATAGGGAAGAGGAGCAGGGAGCAATCCGCTGGTGTTTCAGTTCCTGTGGCCAGCTGGCTGTTCCAAGTGTCCAGGCTGTGAAGCAGCTGGAATGGAGGTGGTCCAGCCATGCTGAGATCCACACATGCCACTAGATGGAGTTAGACAGCGAGACAGCCCCACATCCCTGTCGGGCTGCTGGGATGGTCTCCACTGGAGATGGTCTTTGACTGTGATGGCAGAAGGGCATTTCTGAGGTCCGGCACTGGCAAAGGACTTCAAGTCCCACCACAGTGGAAGCCATCCCATCCTCAGGTACCTATGCAATTGTCACACAATGTGCTTTTGGCAGACAAACCCTGCAGTGCCCAACGCATTTCCTAGCATGGAAGTCCTACCCAGTACCTTCCCACCAGCTCACACACAAAAGGAAGCACCTACATCAACTACTGCCCTGTGTGCATGAAGGGACCCAACAGCCATGGCCATACCCAGAACCCCCCAGCTGGGATGGACTAAGCAGGAAGAAACTAGGCATCCAAGGACACTGCAGTCTGGCCAGCTCTCAGTGCTCATTTAGGAAGACTTGCCATTTCCTTCAAGACCCAGGTCCTGGAATCAGGGGATTACCAAAGCAAGATGGAATTCTTCCCCTGCATCAAATCCACAGAGACTTTTTTACAGAATGCCGCTGGCAGATGGCATCTACGGAGCATGTAGAGTGTTTCTTTGCTTTCATCTAATTTTTACAGCCAGACTTGCCAGGTCCTGACCCATGAACACATTGCAATCGCATGCTAGAGACACTTTACTCACTGTAAACTCCCCGCTGCCTTTGGCTCCCTCCCCATATAGGCCTTGGCAGAGAGAAGATGTGCTATAGTTCTCCCTTGCCAGAGCACCACTCACCTGAGCCAGCAGACCCCTAGATCTCTGTGTGGTGCCATGCCATGGCATTCCCTCTGCAGAGCTTTGCAGAGCTCCACATGAATTTGGAGGCCGGGAAGAAATGATGGGTGATACTCTGTCCCTTGGCTAAGTTGCCTATGGGTTCTGGCATATGTGGGCACCAGGCACGGCCTGAAGAGCTGCTCTACAGGGCTGAGAACAGGTATAATGAAGTGCAAGTGGCAGGGAGGCAAGTCCACAAGGAATCCTGAACTCCATCTTACTTGGGATGTACCTCATCTGGCATTCTCCATGCAAGCTTGTGAAGGCAGGCTACAGGAACAGACTAGCAGAGATTAGGTGAGAAGATGAGAAGGAAGGAGACTGGGGGGACAAGGAGCACAGTGCTAGCTAGATGCTGTATCCACAGGCTTGTCTGCTGGAATATGAATGGAGCAGCAAGGGTAGTCCTCCTCCAGGCTCACCTGGTTACTGAGAGCTGGTGATTTCCTCCACTTTGGCATTTAAGTACTTTGGCACTCTTTGCATGCTAGGTGTGGCCAGGCAGAAGTGCACAAGCATCTTCAAATAGGGAAACACAGATGGGGACAAGTATGATTTTATCCAAAGTGTACATGGCTGCAAAGGTCACAATGGGACTTCTTGTTTCTTTTTGTGAGGGTGGAATAGTCCCTTCACACATTTAGAAAACAGGTTTCTATTCATATATCTGGAGATGCCAGGAGGAGTCACATCAGGAAAGATCGCACTGTCGTGCAGAGCAGCCTTTTGATATCAGATAACACTTTCTGAAAACGTTCAACTTCTCTTTCTACTCCCAGGTGTCAGCTGTTTTCTATCCCCATTTTCCTCTGGCATGTTTGTCTATCTGTCTGTCTGCCTACATCTATCCTCCTGCTCCTATGGCCCACAGCATCAGCAGAAGGAGAATCAGAAAGACTTACCCAGTTTGGATGAAATACCAGTTATGACCCACACCAGTGAGCCTGGTCTGGATAAACCCCCCTCCCAGCACTCCATGACTCTGTCATAACTATACACAGTCAGCCCAGCAAGGTGCCCTGGCAGTGGTCCTCACAGTGGATAACAGATCCAGGAGAAGATTTGGGCAACATGTTCCTGAACAAACTCCTGTGGAGGCTTCACCTCAGGGGTTTCAGGACCCACAGAGAGTCTTGGAGAGCAGCTCTAAGTGTTAAGGGCCTGGGTGAGAAGATGCTACATGGCTACAGTTTATCATCCAGTCCCTGCTGGAGATCCCATGAAGGTTACTGGCTGACACGGTTGGGCCGTGATGCATGTTCATCTGCCAGGCATCCAGACAGATGAAATGAGCTATAAAGAGACCCAGCCAGATAAATCCAGCCCAAATGGCTTGCTGAGCTGACCAGCAGGCCTTGGCAGAAAGCAAGGCTGACAGCAGCCGAAGGGTCTGTCTTGGTCTTCCTTGGAGCTTTTGGAATTCCAGAAGCTGGGATAGGAGAGCAGAGCTGACGGCTGCAGAGCAGGATTGCCCCTTGCAGTTGGGCAGAGTGCAAGGAAGGGCAATAGCAGCCTGAGTGGTGGAGTAAGAGCAAGAGCAACCTGTGCTGGACAAGGGAGAACATGGACATGTGGAATGGAGCCAGCTGAAGATGGACTGTGGGAAAAAATGGAGATTTGTCATTGCAGGCGTAGGCAAGGCAGGTGGAATGGGTGCACACCTGGCCCTGCAGGAGGAAAGCAGTAGGTGAAGATGGAGTCGGAATGGGTGATGAATCAGTGATCTTCCTGGGTCCATTTCCTAGTGAGGTGCTTCCCTATTATCCCTCCTATCTCATGTCCACCATAATGTAGTTTCTGGTCATGAGCAGGGCTAGATGAGAAGGGCAACTCCCATGACCCAGGGGGCTGGAGGATCTCTGTCAGGCATGCACCAGGACAGGAGGTTCCCTGAGCTGGCAGCAGCTTGGAAGCTCTGTGCTGCAAGATTTGAGCTATTTCTGAGATGGCAAGCCCAACCCAACAGAAGCCAAATTCCTCTCGCCACCTGCAAATCCCAAATCCAGACAACCTTCCTGGGGTTTGAGCAGAGACAGCATATCCCCAGGGGCTGAAGTCCACCCCAGATGGAGAAAGAACCTCTGAGGCTGGGTGGAAGTTAGTGGTGCCCCCCAGGGATTTTTCCACTGGGCTTCCCACATTCAGAACCACAGCCAGCTTCTTCATAATATCTCTTCACAATGATACTCCCCTGCGAGAGCTCTGAGCATCCCCCAGGATTATTCATGAGAGTCAGATGGACTCAGACTCAGAGCTCAAGGCCCTTTCAGATAATCCTAAACAAAAAGATAGAAAACTGGAAAACTGGGAGGAGAGTTTGCTTTTAGAAGATATCCCTTGTCAGTAGGCCCACGGACCAGCTACACAATGGCCTTTCCTCTCTCCTGCACATGAAGAGGTGCACAAGAGCCTCTTCCCTCAGCACACCGAAGAGAAAGCAATGACTACAGATCTGCCAAAAGACATTTTTGGAAGGGTCCTCGTGCAGCATTTTGGCAGAGGAAGAAGACCCAAATGGCTCTGAACAAGAGGGAAATGAAAAGAGGAACTGGTGTGACCAGGACAGAAGGTGTTCAGAGGGACAGCTCAGTCTCAGGGACAACTGATGACTCTGGAGCCAGTCCTGAACAAAGCAGAATGGAAACAGGCCTCCTCTGCACTGGCCATGGAAACATACCTGGTGAACAGGGCTGGGGAGTCCATATGAGACCATCCCTACTTTTGTGTTCCACAGCCATTACCGTGGCCATGGAGGTGGTGGGGTGTGTGACCTGGTCCCTTTCCATTCATTATCTCAGCCTTCTGTCATACCTCCCCATCCACGCACTGGTGCAAGGATGCTGCCTCTTAAGTGTGTGACCTCTTCAGGCTCACCCTACCACAGCAGTAACACCAGCACCAGTCCTTCGTCACCAACTCTACTTTGTTGGCCAAGCATCCAACGTCTCCTCACACATATCTGGAGGCAAGTCACCACCATGCGGAACAGGCAGGGCCCAGGACAGAGAGGCACTCAGAGTGCATTAGATTTGAAATTGGGTTAATTGTGCCTTTCCATCGTTTATTTAGCTTGGGATAGGTCCAAAACATATGAATGAAATCCCCCCATGCACACTACACTGCTGACAAGCGGATATTGCATCTGGTTTGAATATGGCAAGTGGCTGCAGAGGCAGAGACAGTGTGGAGCTGCTTGAAATACAACACACGCCTCCTCACGCTCCCAGCCCCCCTGAACCATGTGCCCTGCAGTTGCATCATGATGAAAGACCCCACCCTACATCCCCAAACTTTCTCCACCATCTTCACATGCCATCTCAGGCCACTGCCAACCTGACCCGTGTCCCTGACACTGCTGAGGGGTTCATAACCCTGGCCAAAAGCCGGGAGCAGGAGATGGAGGAGGAGGAGGACAACCCCTCAGAGCAGTATGGGGTAACATCCATGGGTTGGGCTGTTATGGCCAGGATGGCTGTGGATAACACAGATGAAATGGCGACGTTCCTTGGAACTGGGAAAGGGTGGGAGGGGAGATACAAAGGGAAAAGAAAGCAGAGTGGATGCCAAAGTTTTATTTCTCTAACCCTCCCCAGAACGCCCTGTCAGCCCATGAGCAGTGGCGTGTGATCACTGCGGGGGCTGCACGAAAGCACTGGGGCCAATCTCTTCCCAGGGTGCTGAGGCTGGCTTAGGGGGAGGTGGAGCCAATGCCAGGAGAATTTCAGCTGAGGAAAGTCACCTTTGGTCTGATGTCAATGGGTGCAAGGTGCTGAGGGAAGGCTCTAGGGCAGCACCAAAGAACAGAAGATGCCCTTATTCCTCCTGTATTCTCATGCTGATCTGCAGTCAGCACAGATTAGGGACCTTGCAGGGGCTCTAGTAAAGCAAGAGACCCACCAGAGTTCTGCAAGGCTGCAGGAAGACATGGGAGTTTGCAAGAGTTGCCTACATAGAGCCCCTCAGCTCATGGTGCCAGGCAGCTGCTGGAGGTGCAAGAAAGGTGCTTGGTGAATGGGAGGAAGGATGTTTGATGAAAGGGCACCCTGGCAGTGGGAATGCAATGCTTCTCTTTCTTGGCTTTTCAGGAGAAAGATGGGAAACCACTGGCTTGTGTTTAGGTGTCCCACACACATTCTCATTTTAGTCCATCTCTCAGGAAAACATGTGCCCAAGGTGCAATGGTCACTTTGCGGGTCCCTGTAGCAGCACTGTGCCCAGAGGACCAGAGTGGAAGCAGGGTCCAGCCACGGAGATGATGGACGTGCACTGGTTTCCCTCCCAAGCACTGCTTCTGGGATGTGCCCTCTGGTCCACCCCTCCCCCAAAGCCTGGCTGCTTCCTCTCAACTCCTCTCACCATGAGCACCTACAGAAGAGAAAGATGGGGAAGCCAGAAGCTTCCAGACCAATGGTGTGTTCTCCCCAGCCACTGCTTGGGGGACAAAGGGATTCCAGCAGTTGCCACTAGCATCCAGTGGTTGGTTTTCTCCAGCTCCCACCATGGCACAGAAAAATGCCAACGTCCAGGCCGGGAGAGCAACATGGGACCCTTCCTCCTCCTTGCAGAACAGCAGAGCCTTGATCTGCACAGGTGTTGAGCACCGTCCATCCCCAGCAACCTTCAGGGCTGTCACGATCACTCAGCACCTCCCAGGATCTGGCCTTTTTTCCCCTATTCTTTTATGAAGATGTTATTTTACAGCTTGTTAATTTGTACTTTTTCGAGTTTTTAACAAGGATCAGGGGCCAAGTCCCCAGGCAGTCCACTGGCCGTGAGAAATCCCATTTGGTATCATATAAATTATTGCAGATATTACTAATATTGCGTCTATTGTGTAAATACTGACTAAATGTTTGAAAAACACAAATAAATATGAGCTGAGCTGATGGCTGGAGCAGCTGCCTATGAGCTATTCTGGCCCCCAGAGGGAAAGAATACACATTTTAAACTAATGTGTAAATATGTAACCTGCCTCCATCCCCCTCCACGTCGTCGTGAGCAGTCCTTGGAAGCAGCCCAGTCCCTCAGCTGCACGGCTATGATTTAACAACAGCTATAAATACATCTCATCCACTGGGCAACTGCACAAACAAGGGCTCACCTGGCAGTAAGAGGTCACCAAAAAGTCTCCCACATGAGACAACTGTGCATGAATGGGTGCATGGTGAGGGGAGATGCTCAGTGCTTGTCCTTAAAGCCTCCCCTGGGTCCTGGACCTCATCAGCCCAGCCTCACAGATCTCAGTGTTACATACCACAGCCAGGTATGAGCTAATGGACCACCATCGACTGATGGGCCACCAGGACCAATGAAGATTCTGCCTCCAAGTTGTGAGCTTCCTTTCCAAGGGCAAATGCCTCCACTCATTTGCAAGCTCTTTACCTTATCCCTCATTGTTGCAAGAAAGTCACAGAACCCTCCATTGTTGTCGTCCTTCATCACCATCCAAAATTCCAGAGCAACATGCCCCTTGCTGGAGGGCAGAAGGATAACCCAAGGACTGGGTCCCCACATCCCACTGCCTCTCAGCTTCAGATGCTGAGAGATTTCAGCCCTTCCTTGCAAGTCTCCAATTCTGCCGACCCATCACCCAGGGCTGGCTCTGAGTGGAATGAGGAACTTTGTTAAACCCTTCTCCACCAAAACCAGTGGCACTGTGAATTGCATTCCTGGCACAGCAAATGGAGCAGGAAACTACAGACTGCAGGTGAGGGAGAAGAGATAGCTCCCTGGGCTTTGCCTTTGATGGACATGGGATGATGCTGGTTTTTTTCCTAGCATTGTTTATTTGTGACCTTCTCAATTTTTTAAATTGGATTTAACCCACATCCACTACTCAGTGGGATACAAACACCTCTGGGTTAGCCCAGAGCCACAGAGCTGCTGCAGAGGACAAGAGCTGCTGAATTGGCTACAAGTGACAGCGCGGGGAAGATTTGCTCCTCAGAGGATGAACAGCAGCACAGCAAATGTGGTGCCAGGCTGTGTCATGGGTCCTGTCACCCAAGACTGCAGAGGGAGGTACTGGCAGCCACTAGGCCCCCACCACCCTGCCCACAGAGGAGAGGGAGAGGAGAAGCCAGGCCAGGAAGATGTGAGTCAGGGCAATAAGGTCATTGCAGTGGGAGCCAGTCAAGACTCTGGGCGGATGCCTGCGCCCTAAGGCAAAACATGGGATTTAATGTAATTTCTCTTGAGAAAGGTGAAGATCAAGTATAGCCAGCCATTTCCAAAGCTTCAGGTACTTTTCAGGCATGGGGTGCCAGCTCTAATCTTGGTCACAGAGAACAAAGCTAAACTCATGTGATCCCCACAGGACCAAACGCTGCAGAGAGGCTTTTCCAAACTTCTCCTGCCTCCTACCCTCCTCTGGCACATCCAGACAGATGATTCCACACTGATTTTCTTGACTTTTTTTCCAAGTCCTGGGGATCATCCTAGCACAGTGTATACTTTTGAGCTTTAAATCTCCCAGGGCACACCATTGCCACAGACTCCTCCAAAACCCAGTTTGACTCCTCCAAGCCCCTGCAGTTGCTATAGATGCCCAGACTCGGCCTAGCAGGAGCAAAGACCACCTCACCAACCCCTCTAAATAACACTTTTTGGCTCTTACATGTCACATCTCTAAGGCCTTACATAGGTCCAATGCATCAGTGCATCAGAGACAAGCGGGTAAGGGACTGGGGGAGGGTAGCACAGGATTGGGTTGTGCATCAGGGCTCAGCTCTTCCCCTGTAACTACAGATTAAAACAATAAACTCAGAAAGATCCAGCCTTTGGCAGGGACTATGAAGAACCAATGTTTGACTGGCCCACAGTTCACAGGCACACCCAAATAAATAGCATTGTTTATAAGGACTGAAAATTAAAAATTAAGGGCTGTGATTTTCAAAGCTCCCCAAGGAGCCCTGACATTGAACTCCCATAAAAATTAATGGCATGAAATCCCAGCCCTGCATTTCTCTGGAGCGATAAAAAGAGTATTCATTGTGCAATCAATTGCTGAAATTCATAATCATTTATACTAAAGAAATCCTAAGTAATTTCACTGCTATGGACAGTTTCAGTTAGCAAAAAATATGCTAAATAAAATACCTACCATTTGAGTAGGAGAAATTACTGTAAGGTTCAGCAAATTAGCTAAAACAATGCGAAGTAATTTCATTCCTTATTTTCTGCTGGGAATTGAAGCCACCCGTTTAAATTTGCTTACTCTAGTTTGAATTTTAAGTTGTTTTTCCTTTCAGATGCAAAACAAAATTTGTGTGGCTGATTGAAAAACTTCTAAGGAATATACAGGTGCTCCCATGTTTTTTGACAAAATCATGATCTGTCAGTCAACCTTCACAGACCATTGCTTCTTGCAATAGCCTTGGGTTTGGCCAGAGGAAAACATAACCAGGGGAGATGTTGATGCCAAAGACTTTGGCCTTCCCTAGACATCTTTGCTGCATTTCTGCATGTTTGCATGCACCTGCAGATGCCAGGATCCCTCACCATTGTCCCTCACATGCGAGAGAATAATTCAATTTGGTATCAGTCACTCTTATCAGGCCTTTTGTGTGGTTTGCTAAGGATGAGACAAATGGTGCACAGGACTAGATATGCCACATGAAACTCCTCCACCAGAGACATGCCATGGAGTCAGTGGATCCCATCCAAACACACACACAAACACGTGCTCTTCAAGTCCCACACCCACCCACACCTGCCTTGTCCATGCTGTGTGTGTTCAACAGGAGGGCATCAAAGCCACAGATGCCCCACTGACACTCACAAGCAGCCAAAAGGGACACTTCTCACCTCATCCTCAGACCTTCATCTGTGCTGAACAAGCATCTACAAGACACCCTGAGCATCAAATTCCATAGTTGCAGCCTACATTCCTCTCTGAACATCCTATTCTTCTCCCCACTTCATGTCTATAGCTGGGATCACACCTTTGCCTTCACTGAGCAGATGGACTTTGCAGACATGCAAAAAGTTCCCTTATTTCCAGACAAACAGAAGATCATCAGCATAATTCATTATCATTTTCATTCCCTTTTTTGAGGAATTTGATCCTCAATGTTGTAGCTTTCAAAGTCGGCTGAAGAATTAAGCACTGATCCTGTTACAATTTAGTAGGAATCCTGTTCCATCCTCCTTTAGATTCCTCTGAGACCCTGCCCCACCTTCAGGCCTCAACAGAGGAGTACACCCAGGATCAAACCAGCTGTACCATTAAAAGATACTGCAGCTAAGAGCCCTTGGGAAAAGGTCTGTAAGCAAAAAGAAGCAGGAGGCTGCAGGTCATGAAACCAGACATGCATACAGCCTGGTTATCCCAAATTAGGGACATCTTTTTAAAGAGATGACACAGTAAAGGGAAAGATAAAGAAAAAACTCTAGAAATTCTTCCTCTCATTAGAGCAATTTTTGCGTCTTCCTCACAGCTCATATCCCGCCATGCCTTATACCCACTTCACACACTGAGCAGACCCAATGCAGAGTTTCCAGGATTTTCAGATCTGGAAAATGCCAACCAACCTCCAGAGTCAGACCAATGATGAGTGGGAAGAGCAACTAGCAAGGTCCACACATCCCACACCACAGCCACTGGCTTCACCATCAGAAGGGTCAAAGAGTTTGATGTGCATGTTTGTTTCCTTGCTGTGGTTGGGTGTGAGCTGGCTGGAAGCATCACTGGCAGTGGAAGTCCACAAGATCTCAGCTGGTCATGGTGCACGCTGACCACCCAGTCACTGGGCCACCGAGTCTGCCCCACGGGTCCACGCTCGTGGCCGTGGCAAAGTCCCGTTACGTGTGGCTGTGTCCCCCTCTAGTGGCGTGTCCCAGCCAGCACGGCCCCGGCCAGCGTGGCAAGCCAGACGTGCTCCCTGTGGTATGGTCACCATGAATTCATGCCACCGTGACTCGGGTCCTGTGCTGGTGGCAGCATGCACAAAGAGGACCTCCAAGAGGACGTGCTGCTGCTGCTCTGTATCAAGTGCCATCCTCCATCAGCCATGGCAGGGCAAGGTGTCCCTGTAGGGAGACACTGGTCCATGAAAGCAAGCAGGATGTTCCCAGTCCCCCAAACCTCTCCAGAGCTGGGCTAGGAAGGGCTGGAGGATGGCTTGACAAGCAGGACAATGTTACAGATACCAGCCATAGGTATCCGAGTTTGTAGTGCTCCCCTGCCTCTCTGAAGGCCTCTTTTCTGGGAAGACTGGGACAATTAAATGGAATTCCCTTCTGGCAGGTGCTGCCTGCAGATGGAGGGATGAGTGCCTGTTCTCCAGACTGCAAAGCTAGCAAGATACCTCCTCACCACAACGAGGATGTAGCACTCTTTATCACTGTTAATTTGGATAGATTTACTCAGCAGTTCTGGTTTCATGTTCCCTGATCCACAGTATCACAACAGGAGCAGGATCAAAACTTGTTTCCTTGCTGTATTTATGGCTGACAATTGTATTTAGTCCTGAAAAACACAGCAGGTCTGGCTCCCTGTTAGTTGTGTGTGCTGTGGGACATCACTGTTCCTGCTTTCCTATACATTTAGTATTTGTTTTGCTGGCTGATTCTCTTAAGCAACTCTAATTCTTTCACAGCTTCATGTTTCCATATATCCTGTAGAGTAAGAAATGAAAACTGCCCTGGTTTGCCCAACAGAGCTGAACTATGTGGAATAAGTATGGTGTTTCCTTTGGTGGGAGGACAGACCCACTCTTGGTCTTGAAATGGTGCTAAAGCAAATGACCGTAACAGCGCTAAGAGAAGATGGGACACCCTGGGAATCTGCTGAGCATGCTGGAATATTGCCAGACCCTTAAAAATTCAACTCACAAAAATGTGTTTCAATTTCTTTCTAAATTGGGGGCCCCAAACTAAGCACCCTCAAACACTTTTAGCATCAGAGGTTCCACTGAAAAGGATGCTGTGAGTGCTGCAGGCCATGTTCACAATCACCATAAGGCTCTTGCCATCATCTCCTGCGCCTCTGGAGAGGAACTGCTTGGATAAGAGTGCTTCAAATATCTCTCAATTTTCTTAAAAAATAGAAATTCCCCAAGTGGCAGAAATTACTAATCTGAAAAATGAAGACATTACAAAAAATGCAGTTTGTGAAGGGAAAAAAAAAAATAAAACTTTTGAGCATTTTTCTACTCATTTCAGCAGGCCTGGGTCCATGCACACTGGTCACTGTACTGCTCATCTCAGCTTGGTAGAAAGCCAGAGAGATGGTTAAACATCTTCCTTACGGTTTTCCCTCTATGCCAGATATGCCCCAAGGTATTTCCTGAGTCATGCAACATTTGTGGGCTGAATGAAGCCTGTAACTTTGTTCTAGGATGGGAGATGACCCATATATCAATGTCAACATCTACAACTGGGAGTCCTTTGAGACTTCTGAGTCACCCACGACTTCATTTACAAATTCTGGCATCAGTGACAGCAGCTCTGTGGGCCTGGGTCTTGCTGCTCTAACTTCCCCTTCAGAGACAACCAGGGAAAATGCCTCAGATCAGCAAGTGGTTCACAAACCTTGTTTTTGAGTCCTCCTCAATAAGGGCTGCCAGGGGCAAGTTAATCTCACCCACTTACACAAGAAAAAAAGGAAAAAAAAATTACAATACAATCTTTGGAACTTACATAGGCTTCCCTGCAGCTTTGCCAAGTCTTGCCACAGCCTCTGCAAGAGTAACACATGGGGGAGAGGAGATGAAGGGGCCAGCATTCCACCATGGGTTAAGAAGAGACCCTGGCTGATTATCTTACAGTTCACACCCATTTTTCAGGTAATTACACTTAAGGAAGATGTGTCAAACCGTTTGTGGTGGGCTGCCCTGCATGAGCTTCCCACAGTGTGTGGGGGATGTCTTTTGCAGGATGACGTATCCTCAAATCACAACAAAGGACCCATCTGAGGATCTCTAAAGGGTCCAGCAGGCCAACAATGTCCTCCAGGCTATCAGGTGTTTCAGAGACCACTGTGGCATGTTGCACATCTCAGCATGGCATTCCCACCTGAGAACTCAGTATCCCCAAGGCCTTCTTTCTGTGTGTTCTGATATTTCTCCCTCTCCAGGAGAAGTAATAGGGACCCATTTGGGGTAGGAACCCACTGGGGTCCAAAGCTAAAGGACACTGAAGAAACCTTGGGAGAAGGAACATGGCCACCTCTCAGCTTCAGTCTCTAGGTTGTTTACTGCCCGGAGGGTCAGGACATACCGCATTTCCCTTGATAGTGAGCAGCTGCCTCAGAAACTGTGTTAGGGAGATCTTGTGCCCATAACATCCCTCTGAAGCACTGCTTACCCAGACATCCAGGGGTGATGGGAAGCTCACATCCTCCATCTCCACTGCTGGATTTCTGTGCTGTGCCTTTGTGCTCCTGGCATCTCTTCCTCATCAGCTGTGACTCCAGAGCACCTCTGCTAGTGTGTTCTGACTTGCCAATACCATCCTGGCAGTGCTTCTGCATCTCAGCACTCAGTGGTCCACCCTGTGGCTTGGACATTTTGCCATCTTGGTAACCCACAATGCTCATCATGTGCCCAGGGCACAAATTCCAAGTGCTACCCCTTGGATGGGAGAGGACATTGGGTCTAGCAGGCCTAAAGAGTGCATAGTTCCTCCTCAACAGCCACCCCTCCACTGGCATTTGCCCAGAAGAACCCGAGGAGTTACTCTGGAGGTGCAGCTCCCCTCATCAAGGAGACAAGGTGTTCCACCATCCATCACCATCCATCATCTGGTCACTGAGTGCAAGAAACACAGGTACATGGACAACATAATCTGTCACTTTTAATCTCCTCTCCACTTCCACCTGCCCATGGCTTGTCTCCCAAACATGTGGAGCTTCCCTGCTCTTTCCTCGAGCAATTTCATTCTTTCTCACTAACCTGAGACTGTGAACATGTGCCTTTCTGATCCCATCTCCTCCCCAGATTTCCTGTGTCTGAGCCCCTCTGCATTTTGTTCCCTGGATCTCTGGTATTTATGACCTATCTCTTTGTTCTGCTCTAGAGAAATCCCCATGCTCCGGAACTCAGCTGGCCAAGCTCCCTGTGCTGCAGCAACCATGTTGTCTCCAGGAGTGTTCCCATTAGCAGGGGACAGGTGATGGATTCAGCACTGCCAATGCAGGACTAATTTCCCACGTGGCATTTTCCTAAAGTTCAAGCTGGATTCACAGATCATTAGATAGATAGACAGATAGATAGATAGATAGATAGATAGATAGATAGATACATACATACATACATACATACATACATACATATGCTGAGATACAGACAGAGATCTATTGAGATATATATGCATCATCATAAACCCCACAACCCACAACCATCATTTGCCTCAGCAGTCCCATTCCTGGTAATTTCTGTTAAGAGTTTTTCTGAAGCACACCTGACTTAGGAACTTAAGAACCCCTCTAAATTCAACATGCAAAATGACACACATCTGACTTATTACCTGTCTCCCATATATCTCTTGCATCTGCACTTTTGAACTTCTGATCTGCAAATCCCTTCTGCGGGATCCACAGAAAGTAACTTATCAACCTGGAGTCTGTTATCAGTACAGTTAAGTTGCTTTAGAAGGGGCTGCATTGCCACAGGAAAATTTTTCAGACTCAGCAAACCGAAGCAGGTTGAAAACCACTGACCAGAGGTTTTGGGATTCTGGGGAATGTCTAAGATGATTTGGAGGCTTTGCACTTCTAGAGTTGAAATGTTAATAAGAAACTATTGACTTTAGTTGGGATGAACACTGCTATATTGACATGAGAAGGAAGCACAGACTGAGGGAAAAAACCAGTCAATATTTGCCAAGTGGGATAATAAATCCTGATTTTATGATCAATGCAAAATGCAGTGGTTGCATTGCTATATACAGTCCGCCAGGTAAACTGAGCCACTGTGTTTCCTTTATTTCAATTAGCTTCGAGTAATTTGCTGAGATATTAAGGGTAACGTGTAACTGAGAGGTTCTGAGGGCTGTTCCCAGCCTACGGCTACAGAACCTGACACCTCTAAGCAATGTGTAACATTTTTAGCCTCTGCTGGAGGCAAAATCTGAAAGTTAGACAGCACAACCCTAATTCCTCCCCAAACTGCTGGGATGGTTTCTGCCAGGTCCTTGCCCCACAGCCACGCAGCCTGGGTGGGAGCTGGGGTAATGAGGCTGCCTGAACACCCTGGGGGGAGGCTGGGTGCAAGAGGAGTGCTACACCTTCTCCCAGCCTTCACAACCAAACCAGGCAAACAAGCAGATCATGTGGCATGGAAAATTCACCCCGTTTTCTCTGACCAGAGTGTGACTTTTGTCAGATGGGAGAGCAGTGGCTGCCTTCCTACATGGGCATTAGGCAGCTTTTGTGTCTGGTCTTCTGCACACCTCCATAGGGCCATAAAACTCTGCCATTCTTCCCTGCCATGGACATTTCAAGCTTCACTGATTAGCTTTGCATTGTATGTAGCTATTAAAGCCAAACATTTACAGTCCTTCCAGTTTTGCAGGATAATTTCAGAAGCAATAGCCTCAAAGAAGTCCTTTTCTGTAGTTGAATAACCTGATTCGTACACATATTTTAGCAAAACTCTGGGCTATCCTGATTTCTGTGTGGCTTCCCTCCCTTCCTAAGAATAATTGTGCCAAATTCTCCAAGACACATGATAAACACAGTGGTTTCACTTTATTATAACAAACTATAGATTTTTCAATGCTGCCTCACCAGGTCTCTCATTCATCTTTGTCTCCAAAAGGTTTTGTTTTCATTATTTTGCCACCGTATTTACGTAGAAATGCACTGGACAGCTGAGGGGATTTTACTGTCTCTTACATTTCCTGTTCTGTTGTTTAATTAGTCATTTCTGAAAAGAGCATTACTTAAAATAAGAGATTTCCTGCTACAAGAGAAAATTAAATAGATGAGCCCCAGACAGCCCAATGATGCTGCAGGATCTTCATTCCTGATGTGTTTTGGGAGAAACAAGGACTTGGTTCAGGAATCAGGTTCAATTATCAATTGTATTTCAGCAAAGCAGCAGGATCAAACTTGGTATGAGTGCAGCAGCCTGTGCCTTGGGTATCTCCCAAAGCCCAGCTCTGCTTCTTCCTCCCAGCCAGGAAAAAATTCCCTATCCACACACCTTCATCTGACATCAGCATGAAAAAGTTGTACAGCCAATACTTTGCTCCACATGCATCTTCAGGAAAGGAACAGACCTCCCGAAGATGCTGCTCATATCTCAGGCTCCCGTTTCCTCCACTTGGTGGATGCAGACTGAGCCAATGGAAGAGATGGTTCAATAGAAACACTGGGACTTTTAAATATGGGTGTGGAGGGAGAATGCTGTCCCCATTTAAAACATTCCTCAGTCAGGGCAGGGAAATGCAGCTTAATGTCCTCTGAACATGCTCTGCTGTAAGGCCAGTGTCTTGTCATTTATCTGATAGCCGAAGACAGGAAAAACTCTGTCCTTATTCATACTTCACATGGCTTTCAAAGGGCTTGGCCAATGCAACTCTGCATCCTCTTTCCCAAATAAAAGAGAATGAATTTACACACGGAGAAGCAGAAACCTTGGGTGAGAAGCAGAAACCTTGGGTCAGAAGCAGCAGAAGACTTTGGTCCTGGACTTCTCCACTGGCTCGGACAAGCTCATTTGCCTCTGTCAGCCCTTGTCATGGGACAAAGCTTGGAAGTTCTTTCCAGGCACAGTTTTTCTTGCTTCCAGAGATTTAGAAGATTTTCTCCATCAGTATTTTATTCACTACCAGTAGACCAAATAATCCCAGTCAGCACCTCTCTTTTCCTTGATTTTCTTCTGTTCCTTCACACCTCTGGTTTGTATCCCCAAAAGGCCATGTCTGCATGACAAAAAAAGCAGGCCAGGAAATGGTGGCACTGAGGGTGAAATGGTATGGAGTTGTCAGGGAAAATATAGCAAAGCCTAAAACAAACCGGCCTTATCTATCCTATGCCTTGGGATACAACTTCCCTTGCTCTTTGCCTAGCCACTGTCTGCAAGGTACATATTGGCTGGGCCAAAACCACACCAGCAAGAGCACCAACAGGTTGAGTGGTGCAAGGAGAGAGGTGGAGCAAGACACAGCCCCATGACCTCCTTGGAAAATGGTCACACACAGGAAGAGAGATGTGGACATCACTTAGGCTGAGCACCTTGGCAATGGTAACATGACCTGGGGTGGTTGTAGGTCTCATCTCTCTGGGGAAACGTCATTGCAGCCTTCCAGTACTTACAGAGGCTTATAAAAAAAGAGGAAGAGCAACCTTTTAACACAAGCAGATAGTGACACAACAGGGGGGAGCAGTTTGAAACTAAAAGAGAAGAGGCTAGATTAGATATTAGGAAGAAATTCTTTACTAAGAGGGTGGTGAGGCCCTGGAACTGGTTGTCCAGAGAAGCTGTGGCTGCACCATCCCTGGAAGTGTTCAAGGCCAGGTTGGACAGGGCTTGGAGCAACCTGGTCTAGGGGAAGGTGTCCCTGCCCAGGGCAGGGGGTGGAATGGGATGATCTTTAACGTCCTTTCCAACCCAAACTAGTCTGGGATTCCATCACCTGCAACATCTGCTGAACGTGAAGATAAGCTGAAGACAACTCCACCACAAGTCATGAATAGTCTGAGGTGTTCACCCCTGCCCAGTCCTCTCCTGATCATCACCAGCCTGGAAGACCCTTTGCAATCCTGGTGGCCTCCATCCCTCCTTCCATCCTGCTCAGCTGAGCGTGGCTCTCCCAGCTCCCACAGTGAGGGATGAAGTCTCAGTGCTCCTAAATGCCTGGAGGTATAATAAGCACTGCAAAGGAGTGGATCAGGGTGTTATGTATCCCACCAGACTGCAATCTCATTTTCTCCCTGGGCAGAACGAGTAGGTCAAAGGTTGCAGTCGTGAGCTGTCACTCCAGTGCCGGCTGTCTGCACGTGCACTGCTGGGTATGGCCACTTGTCCGGCACCTGCATCAGGATTTGTTTCATTAGTGCTACAGACTGCTTGGCACTCAGGTGAGTGTGGAAGTCGGTTGGGATATATTTTAAACACCAGAATCTGGAACTGCAATAACAGTCTCCTCTGAAGATAGTACAAGCCAGGGGACAATTCACTCACAGACCTGTGAAAAAGGATCTATCTGAGCAGGAAAAGTTGGCTCTTTCTGCAATGGTATGGTTTGGCCTTCACAGTATTTGGGAATGCTCTTAACTTCCCTCATGGACAGCACCCACAAGTTCACCATAGACACTCATTTTTCCCAGAGAAACTTTGATGCTGTGTTCAGAGACAATATCCAAAAGAAAAGTCCCTAAATCCCAAGCCACTCGGTACTTTTTTAGTGCCTTATTTGACAATAAAATTGGAGGAGTGAATCTTACCAGCCTCAGAGCCAGATTTCAGGTGATGCCACTGAAGATTTGTTAGAACTGAACACCTGCTTCTGAAGACTCATACAAATAAGCCAAGCAGGCTCTGAAATACATATGGGGCTAAAGGCATCCTGCTGCAGCTTAAAAAAGGCTGGTCTTGATGTTTGTCATGGTTTGACAATGTTCCAGTGGCCACTGTGGTGTGTTGAGCTGCCTAGGTGAGCATGGGTTACAGCAGCTGCTCGCTCCCTGATTGTAATGGACTGGACACAGTTCTTTTGTCAGAGCAATTTTCATGTTTGCAAAGCTGCTTCTGTTTGTGAACTGCAGTCCTATACAGTCCCTGCTCTGACTGGTCATCGGCGCCACTAGGAAATGTTTGGGTAGTTTGAAATAAATTTCATCAGAAAAACCACAGGTTTCTGTAAAGGAGTGCCATTGCCCTGTATTTTCTGGCATGGAGGCTCCCAGAACAGCTTCTCCTTTCTCCAGGACAGGATTAATGTATCTACTGTAAAGTGTCCGATATTTATGTTCCCTTAAATCCAAAGTAGAATTTATTTCTATTCAGAGCCAACTCCCACAGACTCAGATTCACCCATGACTTCTCCTTTCCTTTTTATTGCAGCTCTTCTCCCCATCACATAGTGGAGACTATCCTCCAGATTGTAGAGCACCCCACTTTCAATCCCATTTGGTAAGCCCATGGGGCATCAGAAAGCTGAAAAGGACCTGTAAAATATCTCTCACAACCTCCATGACTGATAGCACCAGTCAGATCCAGAAATTGAGCAGGAGTGCTACCTGCCTGCACTTACTCTTCAGTGTAGTTTGTATTTACATCACTTATATCCAGAGCCTGGCTACACCTTTGCCTGGACCTTTGCATGCTTTGCTGCTTTCACATTGGTCTCAGAGCTGAAAACCCCTTCCTGCTACCACTGCTGGCCCTTTACCTTGCCTGTGATATGGTGATGGTAATTTCTCTGTGAATAAAGACACACCTGGGCAAGCTTATGAAACACTCCTGGGGTGCATTTCATTCCTCTTCCCAGCCACTGAAATATTTACACATCAAAGGGAGTCTCCTTATCTAATGGGAGTTTGATGTTCATTAAAGCAACACACAGGCAGTAACAAAGAACAATGCCTTGAAGCCTGGGGTGGTCAGCAGGCACTGAGCTCCAACCCACACTGAGGGTGACAAGGGGCCTTCATCACCAGCTGCTGTCCTGAGAGGGGGGTACACAGGAGGGGCCCTGCTGGCCAGGAGGCTCTGCAGCAATGCACAGGCCAGGAGACCTGGTGTGTCGCTTAAACATTCTCCTTGATCTGGGCCTTCCTCTCTTCCAAATCAGCTGGGCTTTAGGTTTTTAAAGCACCCTGGCACCTTCTGAATCAGAGGCCAAAAGAACCCAGTTTCCAGAAAGCTGCAGGTAATGACTGAGCAGTGTTTCATGGGCATCTTTGAAAAGACCAAGGGACCCACACCCTTGCAGTGAGTGTCCATTTCCTCTGTTTACACTCATCACCTCCTCCACCCCAGAGACTGTAAAATAAACACCCCTCCTGCCCTGCTGCACTGTTATCATCTCCACAGGCAGCTTTCACTGCACTTCCTTTCAGGGTGACTTACTCCAGATGTGTCCGCATCTGCCTCCCCTCTGGCATGTGGGTACCACTCATCACTCCATGGACACTCTAGTCCCAATGCATCCTGTGGACATGATCCCACGCTGTGACTGCTGCAATGGCCTGGCATTCATGTCCTCCTGCTGAGTAAGTCAGGACGCTCCCCTCTGTTCCACCTGCTACAATGGAGACAGGGCTTGAAGCTGCTGCAGAAGCAGGTGGGCAGGATCTGCAACTCCTTGCCCAGGCCAAGAGAAATCTCAAGAGGTCTTCCAGCTCATGTCAAGCACCCACTGCACCGTCCTGCCACCACAGCTACCACAAAAAGAGCCGCAGGGTGCCCTGAGCCTGCCGGCAGCACCGCCAGTCCTGGCATCAGGAACGTTTCAGGCAGGAGTGCTCCTTGGGCTGCAGATGTCCATGCCAGACAGGACCCCAGGGTCCATGCCCACCCTTCTGGCTTCTGTTGAACTCTGGTATTTCTCCTTGGAGGGGAATAACACATGAGAGGCCCAAAAGTATGATATTCCCATGGACCCACGTGGCTCTGGCCAGCCAACCACAGCCCTCTAACCTCTCATTCCCCTTAGCCTCTCAATTAGTTCTTGCCTTCCTGACAAGTTCACTCAACACCCTGAGCAATTAGAAGCCAGAAGGCCTCAGCTTTGTCTCAAATGATGAGCCAGATTAATCAGCTCCAGTTGCACTGAATTACCCAGACAGGGCTCACAGCAACAACCTCCAATTCACCAGCAAAGCAGCCAGCATCCCGCTTTCACCCAGGGTAATCAGCAAGGATGTGAAAGCCAGATGAATGACTAGGTGAGGGTGGGCTGCCGCCTGTCAGGAGCTGGAATATAAGTCAAAGCACTTTGAAATTAAATCCTCACTTTGACAGGGAACTAATGCAGAGATTTTAAAGTACGTGTAATAAAGTTAGACAGGCATATGTGCAGCCTAGCGCAAGTTGCCGTGCTTTGAATAAGTGTGCCCCAGCTACAGGAAAATGGAGTTAAAAAGACAAAGGGAATTTTGAATAGCTCCAAACCAGCTTGGCAAGATTTTAGAGATGGTAGCAAGAGGTTTTAGTAATGGACCTAAGTAACAACGTTGTCAGGACGAGATTTGGTGCACAGTTGTGGCTGCCTGGGATCTTGGATTTCACACCAAGCAGCCAGCTCATGTTGGTCCTGGCTTTAAATTAAATCATTTGTGCCCATATGGATAGACAGACGCACGGTGGATGGAGCAGAGATAGGGCTCTCCACCACATCTCTTGGGCTCAAGGTGGGTAAGCCATGCGGTTAGGAGCTCCTGGGATTTCCCAAGAGTTGACTTTTCCAGACTTTTTCAGAGGTGAATTTAAGCCTTGATATCTGGTCAAGCATCACCCTCCATCTGCACATTCTAGAGCCTGCCACCAGCCACTGTGGCTGCAGCTCTCCACGGGGCAGCCCTTGCTGAGATGCCAAGGGAGTTTGCAAACTCGTCCCTGTTCTGGCTCCAAATGCTGTTCTCTTGATAGAACCCCCAGAGAGATACCCCTAGACAGAACCCACCCAGACCCCGCTCCTTAGTTGCAAATTTTCAAATGCACTTTGGCATTTACAGTGAATCCTCAGAAACTGGGATCTGGGAAATCACTCCCAGTCAAAGGGGTGCTTGTTGGGGAAGGCAGCCCGGGCGATGCCAAGGCTGCTCCCAGCACCAGGGAAACCCCAGGCAGTGCCAGGACATCTCAGGGCTCTGCTTCTTCACAGCCACCAGGAAATTACTCCAAAAACATCAAATGCGGAAACCCCCGTCCCTTCCCTCTGCGAGGTTCTCCCGTCTCTCCCCGCACCCACCGAACCCACCCAGAGGTGCCGCTCGGTGGGTGTGGCAGCAAGGCAGGGGGCGCCGCCTGATGCCCCGCTGCCCTCCACGTCGCCGGAGAAGTTCCCAATGCTCTCCCTGCGGACGGAGCCCCCGATGCCCTCCCCGCCGCT
>VZTE01003946.1:71630-142203 GCA_013397775.1 Eulacestoma nigropectus | reverse complement strand
CGCTCCTGCCCGCGCCCACCTGCGGCGGCGGCTGCCCCGGGCGCGGGGCGGCGGGGGCGCTGCCGCCGCCGACTCCGCGCAGTCTCACCCCGCCTGCCCTCCAGGATGAGCCCGGAGTATTCTCTGCGCTCCTTGCTGCTCATCATCCTCGCCACCTTCTCGGCTAACGCCAGCAACTGGCTGTGAGTAACCGCGGGGCGAGAGGGGGAACACGGACACGCCGCCACTTGTTGGTAGCCCGGGGGGCGCGGAGCAGGTGCCGCGGGGTTGGGCAGCATCGGGGTGCGACCCCCCCGCTGCGATGCTGCTCGGCCCCCGGCGGGGCATCGGGTGCCCGTCGCCATCGCGCCGGTCCCCTGTCCCCGCTGACCCTCGCCGCCGTGGCGGTGGGAGTGCAGCCCTCATCCGCGGGCAGGTGGGCAGCAGGGGATGCCGACTCTCCCCAGCCGCTCAGTGGCGGTTTAGTTATCGCGGCTGATGGGAATGGGGCTGGTTATCAAGCTCCCGTCCCATTTTTTGTCCTTAAGTTATGAATCCGGATCCCGCCGGGATCACGGGCGGAGGTCGGTGCATCTGGTCGGAGCGGGGCCTGGGGGTTGGCGAGATGCCACGCGAGGGCCAGCGGTCCAGGGGAGGATTTGGCAGAGCTGGGGCGGCCAAACGTGCTGGGCCCGGGGATCTGCAGCGAGCAGGGCTGCCCACGCCTCGGCCCCCCATTCCCGGTAGGAGGACGGGTGTCGGGGGACTGTTGCACGCCGCAAAGGAGCCCGATGACATCGGGAGCCCGCTGAACAAACACTGAAATAATGTGTAAGGTAAACAGGGACGGAAATCGTTCTGGAAAATTCCTACGTGTTTGCCAAGGTGGTGGGACTACTTTCTGAAGAGGACACCCCTCCTTTCCCCCTCCCCGGGGCAGAGGGGATGGAGCATGACAGCACTTTCCCACCTAACTTTGAACGAAAGCATCGGTTCTTCCTAATAAATTTGCTTTGGTGGGAGATGGTGCTTCCCCTGCTCCCCGTGTTGCCGGCTGACGGGAACTAATTAGTTCCCGTGCACGCACCCAGCAGACCCGCTCTCCGGCTGGGAACATGGGCCGCCTCCATCTCACCTTCATGGATTTCTGTCGGCAGGGGCAGGTACACCATGCAGGACAGGGAGTTCCCAGGTGTGTCGGCATGAAAGATCCGGAGTGTCTTGTACTTTTCCCAACACAGGTGCTCAGGTGGGCGCACATCGCCTGCGCAAGGAGTCCTCTCTGCATCCGGATACGGCTCCTGCCTTTAGATTTTGACTCACTGGAGGCTGTGGGATGTGGGTGGGTTTTGGAGGATGCTCCCCAATGCCTGGGGAAAGCGCCAGGTCAGCGGCACTCTGTGAGTGTCCTGCCTGTGGGAAAAGGTGGCTGCCTGGGATGCGTTAGTGCTTAGTCCTTCTCCCCTCCTCCTTTGCCAGATGGAGCGACTTGCGTGCCACACGTCTCCAGCAACTGGTGGGTGGATCATAGCAGCTATCAAGGTGGTCTTTTTAACTGTCATGCTTCTGGTGAAGGTATATTGGGAACTGTGGGAGTGTTTTTCTCGCAGGAAGAAAGTCCTGCTGAGGAAGCTCTGAGAGATGATGGCAGATCTCTGGAGAGGAGCAGCTTCGGCTGCCCTGAGACGGGCACGGGGGAAAGTGGGGATTTCATGTGTGAGGTCAGCAAGCTGCCCCGCACGGATGCGCAGAGGTGGGACTCCCCTCGGTCCCTGGCGCCGCACGCAGCTGGGATAGGATTTGGGAGGCGAGGCGGAGGGGTGATTCGCCGCACTAGTCGGGGAGGGCTGTGTGCAGCCGTCCGTGCTGGCAGAGCAAGGGTGGGCGCGGGGGGCTCAGCAGCAGAGAGCGAAGGGCTCATTCCTGCCAACAGGGGAGGAAAAGCAGATACATTTCAGTGCGTTTGAAAGGAAGGGGGTCAGCTTTTTTTGATGTTGCAAATGTATCACGATAAAAGGATCGTCCCCCGCTCAGTGCTTTTTATTCTTTGCCTTTAGGATTAAGACAATTCCCATTGTTTATCTTCTCACATCAGAAACAAAGGCTGCCGGAGGCAATAAACAGAGTTAGAAGGATCCCAGGAGTTATCAGATATTCGAGGAATGAGTGTGCCTCGTACGTCTTCACGTGTGTGGGCTCGGCATGCTCGGCGTTATCCCAGGGCGCTGCCAGTTTGCGCCCAGCACACGGGACGGATCCAGCCTCGCGAGGCACATAGTTCTGCACAGAGGTGTGTGCACTGAATGGCAGTGCGCGGTGGAGTTTGCTTTGCCAGAAACCTGCTGGATTAGTGATTAAGCTCAGTTGTGAGCTTTTTTTCTCTCCCCCTAAAGCTCTAAAGCTTCTTTCGACCTGTACAGACTCGCATTCCCCCAGTGTTTTGGAGAGATGCTGCTTGCAACGCTTGAGCTAAGGGTTTCTGTAAGCCTGGCTTTGTGGGGAAAGCACTCATTTGGGCCATGCAGTGGTGTCTGCTGAGCTGCCCCATCCAGTATAAAAAGGAGATGATGTAGGGATCTCTCAAAGGGGTCACTCTGCTACAGTGGCCATTGAGCTAGAAGGGATTTCTCAAATCTTTTCATTAAACAAACCAAGGTTAGGAAACACACCTGAGGTTAGGAAGCAAACCTCAGGTGTGTTTTCTCAGTGTCTCGAGTTTGGGGAGTTGCTGCTTGGCTTGTTGCCTATCCAGAAAGCCTCTGTTCTCCAAATCTGCAGAGATGCTCTGTTCCCACTTCTTGTGAAAGCCTCAGGCTTGCTCTTCCTCCTGCCTTTGGAGGCTCAGATTTGCCTCCTGCCTCTTCAGGCACAGATTTGTAAATTAAATAAAGGGCTGTAGACAGAGCCTTTTACATCTCACTGGCTCTGCACAGGAAGGTCCCTCTGGCTTCTGCTTTATCTCTGAAGGAGTCCAGGGACATGCTTTAAAAAGGGGAAGCAGAAGAGTTACTTTTCAAAGCAACTTGCACTTCATAGACTCTTGAACCCACATGTGCAGTGATGTGGTTGAATTTGGAAGGAAGACCTCTTCTGCTCCAAACCCATCCTGATGCTGAGGGTGTTTCATAGAGAGTTCTAGCCAAACAAGCATCATTCCACAGCTGGCACGGGAGAGCCGGGCTCTGATTTTCAGTCCAGTTGTTTAGTTAGTTAGTTATTCATTTATTTACCTATTTTGGAGAGAAGGAAGTCCACATGAAGAAGTGAACTAGAGAATATGCAAAGTGGGTTGTGGATTTAAGCATCCACTAACTGAATGAGGCACTCAGGCCCAATGCCTTGCTCTCTAGCTGTTCAGAGGGTTTGAATGATGAGAGAACAGAAACAGAAAACATCAGATACAACAGGGCAGGGTCCTTTAGGGTGAGACCCCTGGTTATCAAACTATCTGGGAATCATTACAGCCTCTCTCTATTTTCTTGCAGCTAAAACTGGCTCTGGAGGAGGCTCTCCATATGGTCTGAGATGTGGTTATGCCATTGCAGAGCATGGTGTACCATCAGCAGCTCTGTCTACCCATTCTTTACAGGGATTTAAAATTTCCATCTGCGCTTGGGACTTGGCTTAAAGGGCCAGGAGCACAGATGGGCTTTTAAAACCTTAAAAAAAAAATTCATTTGAGTGCTCTGGGAAAGCTTGAAGACATTGTGAGGGTCCTAACAAGCCTGGCTAAGCAACTGCTCTCTAACCACTTTTGAGGGCTGGTGAGGAAGGGATAAAAGGAGATTGGATTTCCCTGGCCTCCTTTCATCTGAACATCACAAGGTGCTTTGAAAACAGGGGGCCCAATTCTCTCTGCCCATCTCTGCCAGCTTAGGAATGGGGATGTTGCAAGAGCAGCCGGAATGCTCATTTTAGGTCATTGGGTCAATATGCAATGCAGAGGATTTGAGAGGAAGCATGCTTGGGTCCTGCATTTACATCCTTCTAATTTTAAACCAGACTTTATTTTTTTAAGGTGAATCTCCACAGCTTTGATAGTGGGAAGAGATCACTTCACCTGGATCAGGCTTGGTTTAATTTTGTACAAGATTCTTTGCACTGTCATTGCAACGCTCCCGTCTTCCACCTGGTGAGGAACCGGTCCAGCATTTTCCCCTCAGGTGCCGTGCTGCCATGGCACAGATTTGGCAGGTGCAGCTGGCTCTAATACAGAGCTGTTCCTGCCAGGCTCCACTCCCCTCTCCATGCTCTTGGTTTTTTCTGTGAGGACAGTGTCAGGAAGGTTCCCCAGTTACATCTGTCCCAGCAGCCAGGGTGGTGGGTTGCACCACTTGGGTTTGATGAGGAATTTCCATACTTTGAGGGGTGCTGTGGGTTGGACGAGTGGCTCTCCACTTCTGGCATGCTCAGGGCTCCCTTGCATTGCTCTGGGGGTCCTGTTAGTTCCACAAGGTTGGTGCATGAACCCATGGCACCCATTCCCAAGGCTGTGGGGTGGGAAATTGAAACTGCTGGAAATATATTTTCATTTTTATTTATTTATTTGTAAATCTTGCCACTTGTGACGAAACCAGCTAATTTTAGCTCAGCAATGAAAATGGACTGGTTGTGGGTTGCACCCTGCAGGTTGCACCCGGTGGTCCTGGCACTGGACTTGCAAACAATTTTGGCTTGTCTCTGAGCAATGGTCCTGTCTGGCAGACACCCTTCAGGGCTGCGTTTGCCAGAGTGTTAGGAGGGCCCCATGCTCTCTGACTCCTCAGTGGTGATGGGCATTTCTGTCCTTTCCTAAGAAAGCCTCAAATAAAATTACACTCCAGTCTTTCACAGCAGAACCTAACTCCAGGGAGGATGGACAGGAGGGAGAAAAAACTACTCTGCATGCCAGGCTGTGAAGAACTGGATAAGCTCCAAATATGAGCAAGAGCAAGAGGCAGGTTTCTTTTTTGCAATGGCTTGATGTGACTTCATGAATCAGAACTGGAGTTTTGCATTGAAGCAAAAAAGTGTTTATGTTACTCTGCTGAGAGCTACTGTCCGCTTGATTAATTAATTCATCCTTGTAGATGTAGAGAAATGCGTTACAGCCGCTTTCTTAAAATGATGAAATTGCTGAGCAGTCCCGGAGGTTAACAGTTTCTAGGAGATTCTTCTGTATTTCCTTACAAGTGCAATGACACTGGCTCTTACAATAGTTGGTGATTTTTTCTTAAAGCTTGAATCCACAAAGCTTTCAGTCATCCAAGGCTGCTTGAATGGCAGACTCTGCTCTGGATACTCAGTGCAGGCAACCTCTGCCTTGCCCACCCCGGGGTGTCTGTCCCCGACACCTGTGGGTGACCCCTGGCAGCATCCTCCAGGCTCTCTTGGAGCTGCTGCCATGGGCTGTTGCACTTCATAGCCAGGAAGGTGCCGTGCAGGATCCGGCTGGCTTAGCAGAACTGGAGCCAGTATTGTGCTTTCATGAAATTACTTGGGGGAAAGTAATTAATTGAGTCTCTTGGCCAATGGAGAGTGGCCTGGGGTCTGTTGAAGGTTGGGTGAGATCAAACTAATCCTGTAGAAGGCTTTTTTTGCCACCTATTTGCAAATTCTGATAGAAACTTAAAACTCATCAGATTTTCTGCAACCAAGTCTAGCCTGAAGCACTGCAAGAGTTGGCCTGCACTTGCCTCCTCTTGCAACAAGGCCTTGGTGTTGTACCTGAGTCCAGGAGTAGCTTCTATTGGCTTGTAAAGGAAGTAAATGACATTTCCTACGCATTCAAAGCAGATTTCCAAAATAGATGCTGTTCAGGCTCTTCCCAGCTTCCATCCTGCTCTTCCCCATTACAAAGTGGAGATTTTGCCCCCACATGCTCAGAAAGCCAAAAAGCAGCACTGGCTCAGGACCAGCAGCTGGCCATCTCACTGTCCCCAAAGGCTTGTGATGGGGGAGACAAGCCACCACCAGTGGCTGGGGCATGGGTGTTTGCTGGGTGCACATGGTGTTAGGTAGAGGGTCCAAGGGATGGGGGACAGGATTGGAGGTATAGGCTCACCCTTGAGCTGAGGGGTAGAAGTGTAGGCATAGCAATGCCTCCTCCTGGGTGACTCTTTTGGCAGCTGTAAATTGGAAATGAAGAGTAGGTGTGAAAAGCAGGTTTCAGCCAAGAGATGGTGCTCTAACTGTGACAGGAAGGACTGAGGCAGACAGCTGTATTTCTTCCAAGAAAGAGACCAGACAGGTTCTCAGATGATGACTTTTTAAATCACAGTTTACACTTAGAAAGACAGGATGTCTAATCCCAGGAGGGGTATGCTCGGTCCCTGGGACCGAGGGCCAGGTCCTGCTACAGAGCCAGCAGCTGGACAAGGGCAGCCTTGCAGTTCTCCCACAAATCCTGACAGGAACATGCCCAAGCTGGCAGACTTGAAGACCCATGGATGTGGTGGGCCCTACCAGCCTAGTGCTGTTGGCACAGAGAGAGTGGCACTAAGCCCCATGTGGGACACCATCAGAAATCTTGGGAGCTCTCTGGCTTGCCTGGAGCATCATCTGACCTGCCAGCCTGAGACACCTTTCCATGGCTTCACTCACCCTGCTTGGTAGGGGAAAGCAACGAGGCAAAGATAAAACACTTCTCCATATCTGAAGGATGGCTCCTTGCAAGGAGCCATAACACTGGTCAGTACCTCTCCCTGCATGTATCTATCTAACTATGCAGATAGATAGATGCATGCAGGGATGCATGGGTTTTTTACATTATAAACAAGCCTTTTGTTCTTCCCCAGAAGAAACTTGCCTGCACAAGCAGTCGCAATCCTTAGGACAATCTCGAGTCACTGCTGACTGTCCCTGCAGCTTCAGAAGGCATGGAGAGGTGCTTGCTGACCCTCCACAAGCAGGGGGTTGTTTATTGCCTCTAAGACAGGAGCAGAGCTGAATCATCTTCACAGTTTAAGGCTTGGACAAGCCTTTTGTGGCCTTGGCCGCTCAACCTTGTGGGAAGGTTGAGTATTTGTTGAGCAGGGTGAAGCTTCTGAGCCTGATTTCAGAACTTCTATTGAGTGGTTTATCAGGGATTGATAATGGATTGACCCATTGGCCTGGGTCTGAAAGTTCTCATCTTCAGGAAAATATTCCTGAAATGAGACAATACAAAGAGTTCTCACACTTGAAACTCATTTGTTTGAATAAAAGAAACACCAGAGATCTCTACTTTCTCAAAGACATCTGCTACATCTTCTCTGACCCACCTCAATTGAGTATTTGTCAATGACTGAAATTTCCACATCTTTCCATAGCAGGGAATCTCTCCTCTCTTCCTGGCTCTGTCTGCCAGCTGCTGGGGCTCTTTCAATGTCTCTTTGTCATTTCACCAATTATTCTTCCTCCTGAAAGTATTACCATAATTTTTATTTAAGCAGGGCTTTCTGACATCCCCCACCTTTCCAGAGCCCCCTGGGTTTGAGATTTACTTACTTGCCATCTTGCAGAGTGGATCAGCTGCAGCTGCTTAAATTATGGGGCTTCAGTCCTGATCTCAATACTGTAGATGGGAAAAAAGGAAGGGCTTCCTGTCAGTTTTCTCTTAAATCAATGACTCTTAAGAGGGAGTCTGTTCTGCAAGTGACTTGCCTGGATTTAAAGGCAGGAGAAAAGAAACATACAAGGCCATGATGAAGCAAGAAGACAGAACTTGAAAAAATGGTGTGGGCAGTAGCTCTCCTTGAAACATTCTTTGTCCAGTCTTGGAAAAGGAAGAAAATACACAATTATTTGGGGTTGTTTTCCACAAGCAGGGCTGTTTTGAGGCTGCATGTGAGACTTAAATGATAATCTAGAGCTCTGCATAACAATCGAGATGTGATATCACGACGGAGATCTGCATTGAGACTTCGAAGAGGGCAGGAGCTGTTAGTTGCATTCCTCCTGCTGTGCCTGTCTAGCTCTCTGTGCAGGTAGACAAAGGCTTTGGCTGCGGATTCTACCACTTCAGCCCAGGAAAACAAAGTTTGGAGTGAAGTTCTTGTTAAGGACCAAGCAAAGCGCTAGAGCCAGGTTTCCATAGGGACTGTGGGATGCTGCAGATGGGTTTGGTTCCTGACAGCCCTGGTGCTCCACAGCCCTGAGAAACATGAGACGGAAGCATCTCCGAGTGCTGATGAGGGCAGAGCTTGTTTCCCAGCTCTTAAATCACTCTTCATCTGCCCCAGAAAGGGGAAGGGGATAAGATGTTCCTGCCTGGTGCTCCTGAATGTGGTGTGATGAGATGTCATGTGAGAGCCTCAAAGCTGAGGTCCTTCAGCAAAGGTCCTTCCTTAAAACCTTGCCTCAACCTCTGGATCCATCCTGAACCAGGAATCAGGATGGGAGCTTCCTCCCCCATCGAAAACCATGTCTTTTGGAAAGCAGAGATGGTTCTCCTGGACCGGTAACAAACTGGTAGCATGATCGGGCCACAGCATTTTAGGCACAGTTGCCTCCATCTCCACAGAGGGGCTGGCAAACATAGGCTGAGGAGGGGTGATGGGACACAGGACCTGTCAAGGGGGAGAGAGGCCAGAGCACTGTTCTGGACAGTTTCATCTTATTTGCCTTGCAAAACTAATTACAAGACCTGTTCTTGGAGAGCTGTACCTCTCTTTGAAGCATCCTTGGCCTTTGTTTTATCACCCCAAACAGCATTAAATGTGAGTTGGGAAGGCACCTTATCAGGTGCATCTCCTTGGAAAAGCTTAAAAGGCTCTTGTCACACTTTCCTTTATGCGTGCTTTGAATTTATTACTCCATATTGCCCAGAGCATCTCGAGCAGGGAAGTATATAAGAAGAGGAGATGATGCCCCATCCTGAGCAGAGCTGATATTAATGTGGCTGCTACACCTATGTCACAGAACTCTTCTGCCAATGTGTCTGCACTCAAAGCAGGCATTGACTCATCTGTGGGACCAGTCCCACGGTTTTGAAGGAGCTGCTTCCCTTGCATGATAAATGCTGCTGGAGTTGCCGGCAGAGGGGGAAGCCAAATCAGCACAAGGGGTTAGTCCCGGAGATAGATTCTGATTTTCTTGGCTTCCAGGCCCAAAGCTGATCTATAACCCACATTGTCTTGGGCTGAATCTTACCACTCTGCTGTGTGTCATCTTCCCCATGCCCAAACTGGAATGATGGCTGGACCTGGGAGGAAACAGCTGTTACGGGCACTCTGTGTGTGCTCAGCATTCGACATCCTCAAAGCTCCCAGAGGTGGTTTGGTGCCTTCACCCCAGGTCAGCCAAGTGCAGCAAGATGTGAGAACATCAGTTGTTGCACTCCTTGTCTGGGACCGCAGCACAGGGTCAGGGACACCCATTGCGTGGTGTGGGGGCCAGCAGAAAGGTGACAGTCCTGAGTTTGGCCACGGTGGGTTTTTCAAGCCACCCGTGTGTGTCAGGTCCTGTCTTCTGCAAAAAGGGCTGTCTCCTTGGAGGAGCAGGAAGCCTTGGGCAAAGGCAATTTGCTGGTATAAACACTCTAACAGCACTTGGCTCTGAAACCCCAGCAGCCTGCCGCTTCTCGCTGTCGGAGAAGCATTGCCTCCATGATCACACACAAGGAAAACTGAATACTTTTGACATCTCGCCATGCAGACTCCCCACGGACTCCATGAGCCAAGACAGCTTTCTCCCTGGCTCCCACGGCCCCCCAGTTGTGAGCATGAAACCAAGCTGCTGAATAATTCTGCTGATGCACAGAAGAGAAAATCCTGTTCTCTCCTCCTGGGGCAGACTGGCAGGGTTAATGGGAGGAAGAGGCTGTGACAACCTAATTTTGTGGCTGAAGTCAGCAGATCTGGCTCCTGGGACACATGGGAACAGGCAGGGAGCAGGAGCCACTTTTGCACAGTCACTTCTCAGAGACAAGCCGGGCTTCAAAAGAAAAATCCTTAGCAGGATGTTGCAACTTGGGAGGAGGAGTTAAAAAAACAAGCAAACAAAAAAACCCACAAGTTCTGTAGGGCTGGGAAATGCAGAGTCAAGGAATGAAGTTTCCGAAAAGCTCAGTACTTGCGTCTCTTGGTGCAGACGAGGTAGCAGCGTGAGACAATGCTGACAATTCCCAACGACGCTAAAGCTCAGTGTGGTCAGTGGATGGGTACAAGTGTGAGCTACACCTGTCCCATGCAGGGGACCCTCAACAGCAGGTCAGGGCTCCACCATGGAAGTGTCATCTGAAGTGGCTGCCAGCAGCCACAGGAAGGAGGGAGTCTCATATACACACCTGCCAGCACAGTCACTAATAATTGTAGAGGATATTAGATTATCACACAGCCCTGCTGGAAAATCTGACCGCATCTGTCTTAAGCTCCTTCTGTGATCCAGAGGTTGAGGCAGGAGGATGGAACTGGGAAATGGGCAAGCATGGACACCATGCCCACAGCACAACAAGGGGTGGGAGGTTGAGTTACTGGAATGTGCAGCAGGGACCATCATGCCCACACACTGGGCAAGGAAATGCTGAGAGCTTTTGAGGTGCTTGTTCTTAAAGGTGCTTGCTCCCTCATTCCCCTAATGCTGACACCCAAGAGCAGCTCTGTGACTCTTTCTGCTGAGGATGGTGCTATGGAAAGCAGAACACACGGTCCCTTCCACACAGGGCCAGTCTTTTCCAGATCAGCAAAGACCTCATGGCCCTATTCACAAGCTGGGCTGGTGGAGAAGGTGCCCAGCCTGTGCAATTTTGCCCCGGCAGGCTCCTGATTCTGCTTCCCTGCTTCAAGCCCTGCTTGAATCCCAAGTGACAGGAAACCTGGCAGCTCCCAGAGGCCATCCCTGCCTGCTGGGGGCTGGGGCAGCTAAAAGCAGCCTCCAGGAGGGAAGTGGTTTGAAGGCAATGTTTGCCGGTGATGAGCACATAGCCATGCTGTGGGAACACTGTGGCAGATGGAGCTAGCAGCCAAGTGCCTATCCTGCTTGTTTTGGCTGACTTCGGAGACCTCTGGCTTTTCCTAGTAGCACTTGGATATGCCAGTACTCAGGAGACCTGACCAGGCACATTCAGACAACGCTGAAAATATCTTCCTTGCCTGCAACAGAGGCAAAGGGGAGCCAACAGCTGGACTCTCTGAGAGACAGGGACTAGGCTGCAGAGGGATGGTGGTTTTGCTTGGGCTTGTTCTCTGTCAGCCAAAAATGCATCCTGTGGAGCCACTGCTATGGTACATTTAAATGTGATCCCAGATGGGCAGCAGGTCTCAGCTATGGAGGGAATAAGAGGCTCAGTCTCCATGCTTTCTGCAAGGCTGAACATGGGTCCCAGCTGAATATGGGCTCCCCCAGCCCTTGCCTCCTAACCCGTTGTGCTGGTGTCATGGCAGGTATCTGGCGAAGCTGTCTTCAGTGGGGAGCATCTCCGAGGAGGAGACCTGCGAGAAGCTGAAGGGCTTGATCCAGCGCCAGGTGCAGATGTGCAAGAGGAACCTGGAGGTGATGGACTCGGTGCGACGCGGAGCCCAGCTGGCCATCGAGGAGTGCCAGTACCAGTTCCGCAACCGCCGCTGGAACTGCTCCACACTGGACACCCTGCCTGTCTTTGGCAAGGTGGTGACACAAGGTGAGCTGGAAGGATGTGTGTCTGGGGTGATGCTGATTGGGGGAATGGCTATAAAAGCAGTCTGGTGGGCTGCAGGTGGGATTTTGCCTGCTTGCCCCTGAACCGGTGGCTAGGGAGGGTCAGGAATGGCCCATCCAGTGTTGGATCTTGGGGCAGATGGCTCCCTGTTCACTTCAGCAGGGCTCTTTTCACTTTGTTGGGTACAGCATATCCAGACTCCTGCTGCTCCTCAGCTCTCCTGAACCTTTTTCACACCCATTGCCAAGTTTGAACAGAGGTCCTAAAGTCACCCTGTGGTCTCATCTCTTCCCCACCAAACCCAGGAGCTCTACTCCACAAAGCCATGGGTGCATTTACTCAGTCTCTTTCTGGGGAGTGCTGAAGCAGTGGCTGCTGCCAGGATGGCATGTGGCCACTCTCGAGCAGAGCATCAATGGACACCGTCAGGAGGATGGCTCGGTGCCGCCTGGCATGGAAAGAACACGTGGCAGCATCACTGCCCACCACCAGCCTTCAGGGCTGGGTATGGCCAGGGCAGTCTCCAGCCCCTCTGATCCCAGCTGCACCCCAGCTTCCCAGAAGCACAGGACTGCAATCAAACCAGAGCATTGGAGTGAGGATACAGAGGGGAAAACCCCTCTGCAACCCCTTAAAATCACTGAAGCATCCCTTACCTCCCCTCAGGTGCTATCTCTGAGGCACTATCTCACCTCCTATCCCAGGACCCCGAGACCAAAGCATCCCCCCAGCTCCTTATTTGACTTTCCTCCCCTCAGTGCAGGGGTGAAGATCTCTTCTTGTGAAGGTTCAGGGACTGGAAATACCAGAAATACCAGAAACTAAAAGTCGTCTCTTTTTAGGCAGCCACAGCACAAACCGACCAACATGATCCTACTATTAACCTCGATTAACTTGGAGGCGGTTCAGTCCCCACATTGGCTGGTCCTCCCCAGCCACTGCCAGCTGGGCCACCAAAGTCTGGGATGCGACCACCAAAGTAGCTGCCCTCTCTCTGACCGGCAAGCTGGGTGATGCCTGCTCACAAGCCATCCCCCCTCTGCACCAAGCATGGGACCACCCCAAATGCCAGCCCTTCTTGCTCAGAAATGGAGGGTTTGTGTCCTCAACCAGCCTTGGAGGATAGTGGGGATTTGTGTGTTGCTAGAGCTGATCCCTGCCCCTGCTACTCTGTGGCTTCACACCCAGGGAGGTACCCAACTTCCCAAACAAGCTTTTCCCAACCATGTGGCACCACATAGGTAGACACAAGAACTGGGACCGGACTGCACCCTGGACACCAGTGAGGTTTTGTGAGGTGCTCTGGGAGCGGAACAGGGTTTTGCAGGGTAGTTTGGGAAGCGTTGGGAGCTACAGGACCCTGTGAAAGAGGATGGCAAGATCTGCAGCTGCAGGGAATGTTCCTGGACGTGGAAAGCCGACAGCTATTTTGGATGCAGGAAAGATTTCATGGCAGAGGTGCCCTGCAAGCACAAGGCAAGACAGTCTTCCATATAAGCTCTGGAGAGCTCTGCCCGCATTGGCAGTGCAGCCTCTGTCTCTCCTATTGCCAGGTTTTATCATTCACCCATCATTCATGTTTTTAATGTTGTGAGGCAGTTCCCAGCTTATTCACTATTGCAAGAATGGGCCCTCACTGCTGCAAAACATCTCCCAGCACCCATGGGTCTCTGATGAGTCAGGTCCAGGCTTGACACTAAGCAAATGGCATCCCTGGGGGCGGGGACAATGAGGGTTCTGCATGGGCTGTCTCATCTTAGGAGGAAGTTACAGAGCAAAGGGTTTAGCCTGATAGCTTTGTATAGCATGTTTTGCCAAGAGCCATCTTTCAGACCAGCTTTTCAGGGGAGTTTATGTGCCACACCAGTGTTAAGAGGGGAGAGGAGAACAGACACACATGGCAGGCCACCAAGGGCCTTTGGCCACCAGGCTGCATCCCCTCCAGAATTCCCACTCGTGTTGCCTCGGACTTGCTGCCACATTTCCCACCATGGTTTGTGCCATTGCAGGGACGCGGGAGGCAGCATTCGTCTATGCCATCTCTTCGGCAGGGGTGGCCTTCGCCGTGACCCGCGCCTGCAGCAGTGGCGAGCTGGACAAGTGTGGATGTGACCGCACAGTGCAGGGGGGCAGCCCACAGGGTGAGTGTCTGAACAGGGGGCAGCTGCAGCTGCGTGGGGATGCGAGGTAGCCAAAATACCTGTATTCAAACCCACTCTCTGGAGCCATCCAGAAAGGAGGGAAAAGTTTAAAAAAACAAAACTCTGGTTAGTCCACGAGTGCCTCAAAAAGGCATCAACCAAGGACAGAAAGCATCTTGTCCATGTGTCCCCCAGGACCACACTCCCTAGCTTCCCCGGTTCCCCATGCGGCCCAGACTAGTAGGCAGTGAGACAGAGAGGGGGCAGGCCAGCTGGATTTTAGGAAGAGCAGGACTGGAGAGTGCAAGCACTACAGGGTGGCAGTACCTGTCTCATCTGTGCTCTCTGCCTCAGGCTTCCAGTGGTCGGGCTGCTCCGATAACATCGCCTACGGCGTGGCCTTCTCGCAGTCCTTCGTCGACATCCGCGAGAGGAGCAAAGGGGCCTCTTCCAACAGAGCGTTAATGAACCTCCACAACAACGAGGCAGGGAGGAAGGTAATGGCAAGGAGGAAACCTAGGCAGTTGGCGTGGCTCTGCAGCATCCCAGCTGGGCTCTGCAGCCACAGCTTATACCATTTGGGCTTCTTTTAATCCCATACCCCCCCAGCAGTGTTTTCTGCACAGCCCTCCCAGGCCCCATCCATTGTGCCCTCTCTGCTGTGTCCATCCTGTGCTGACCATCCCATCTTCTTCCTTGTGTCTGTTCCTCCAGGCGATCCTGAACAACATGCGGGTGGAATGTAAGTGTCACGGTGTGTCAGGCTCATGCGAGTTCAAGACGTGCTGGAAAGCCATGCCCCCCTTCCGCAAAGTGGGCAACGTCCTGAAGGAGAAATTCGACGGTGCCACAGAGGTTGAACAGAGCGAGATTGGATCCACCAAAGTGCTGGTGCCCAAAAACTCCCAGTTCAAGCCACACACAGATGAGGACCTCGTCTACCTAGACTCCAGTCCCGACTTCTGTGACCACGACCTCAAGAATGGGGTTCTGGGCACCAGTGGGCGGCAGTGCAACAAGACCTCCAAGGCCATTGATGGCTGCGAGCTGATGTGCTGTGGCCGTGGCTTTCACACGGACGAAGTGGAGGTTGTGGAAAGGTGCAGCTGCAAATTCCACTGGTGCTGCTCTGTCAAGTGCAAACCCTGCCATCGCGTGGTGGAGATCCACACGTGCCGGTGATGCACGGGGGAGAGCACCCACCTGTACCCTCTTTAACTGACCCTGCTTCTCCCTAGCCCCACAGCCAGGACTGAGGAAGTGACCCAGATGGTGCAGGGAGAGCACAGCTCTCTACAGAGACAGAACCACAGAGTAAAACAGATTTTAAAGAAAAAAATATTTAAAGTTTAAAAAACCTGATCATTGTTGGCTTTTTTTATTTTGTTTTGTCTGCTTTGCTGTATTTCTTGCTGAAGCCAGAGTCCCTTGCTGTCCTGTGCCAGCAGACACCTTTGCTCTCTGGCTGGCTGGGGGCCTGTGTGATGCCAGCTCCCATCAGATGGGCTCCTGCTGCCTCTGAAGTGCTGCAGACAAGAAGTGTTTAAGACAAGGGTAGTGCAGCATTTGAAATCTTCTATCACAGTTTTTTTTGTTTGTTTAAGGCACGTGCTGAGCATCTTGGAGCACCACTGCCCTGGCTAAGCCTCAGGAAGGGAAAGAGCACAGCCAGCCTGTGCAGCCAGGTGCATGGCAAGGGACAGGCAGATGGTGACAAAGGTGGCACTGTCCTCCAAGAGTTAAGTTCCATGTGGAGCCCAGCCAGGGTGATCAGTTTATGAGGGCAATGTAGGACACTTCTGCACCTCCTTGTTGTGGGATGCTCAAAGGCCTCCTGGGCAATGGATGGATTTTGGAGCAGCTCCAGTGGTTGCTCCGATTTACAGAAGCTCTGCAGTGGCTGCCTAGGGCTACTGGGGGACATGATGGTCCCACCATGCTCCCTTTCCCTCATCTCTTCTCCAGTACCTGGTTCCACTGGAGACAGTGAAGGGCAGGATACCTGCAATCCACTGACTCTAAATGGAGCTGGGAGCTGATGGGAGAAAATTCCAATTGATTTCTTTTCCTCTGTCCCATAATTGCCCCCACCTTGCATGTATCCCACTCCTCTTTCTCCTCCATGTGCCTGTTCTCACTCAGGAAGGTGCCTGGGGACAGTCACCATCCTGCTGAATGCTGAGAAAAGCAAAAGTATACAGTGGAGCAATTGTTGGGGGTGGAGGAATGCTGGTGTTCTGCCGCTATCGCTGTCTCACCCTTAGGAAGGCACAAGAGAAGGACTCAGCCAGAGGGATGCTGCCATGTGTGCCTGGTCACAGAGATTCAGTGCAGCAGGGTCCCAGCTGTCCTGTCCTGCTCCCTGGGACACTGCCACGAGGATAAGACGCTGTCCTGCCCACTCTGGCTTCCCTCTGCCTAGGACTGGGTTAGTGCAGAGTCCTTGCTGTTGGGCTGCAGTACGAAGTATTTGGAGAACTAATAAGCAGAGGGGCACTGCGAGGGGAAGTGGAAAGTGAACCAATTCCTCTCTCCCTCACCCACTGGTCTAGGAGTCAAGAAGTAAAAGGGAGGCAGAGAAAAACCTCAAAATGGCACCTCAAGCCAACAGGAGTCAGCATGGCCGAGCCCTCCTGTGTAGGAGGGAGCTCCCTGCATGGTCCAGGACAGCCCAGAGCTGTGGCCATCACCCTCCCGGCTGAAGGAGGGGGTTCCTGCAAAACCTGCAGTCTTGTTTTTTTTCCTTGAGAGGGGAAAGGTTGGGGGAATGCACAGACGTATGTGAAATCCCATCTGTGCCATGGCAGTGATGGGCTGGAGGAGAGCCTGTGGTCGCTGGAAGATCTCCAGACACCATCCGCTGACAACTGACTTGAAGCAGTGCAGGGCGAGGGAGGTTTGCATCAGGGCAACCCCCAACACACCTCAGCTGCCCCCCTCCTGCCTGCTCAGCACCAGCTCCAATAAACCTCCAGCAAAATGTGCCAAGTGGTGGGGAGGGACACCCTAGGTAGGCCCTGAGGTAGAGCACCATGGGTTGATCCATTTCAGTGCAAACGAGCGATCTCCTCACCAGGGCAGGGTTTGCCTCTCTCAGTTGGCTCAGTTAGCCAAGGGTGCAGCATTAAATCCCCAGGGGGGAAATCTAAGCTTTGCCTCCCCTGGTTCCATCTCTTCAGCCCCTCAAGGCTGCAAATCCTCAAATACCTTAGAGACTGTTCTTCCTCTTCCCAGCTCATGCAGAGGAGGTCACAGACCTCAGGCTATTGGCCAAGTCTCCTGCTCCTTGTCCATCTAGGATGAGGGCCAAAGCTGAACAAGACAATCCAGATCAGCAGGGAGATAATCTCTGCACATGGGATTTTTTCAAGCTGCAATGAAAGCTAAGCCCTGCAAATGCCACCCAGGGACAGTTTGGCTCTGCAGCGCTCTGGCTCTTCTCATAACTGTAAATTTCAACACCAGAAGGGGGTTAGAAATGCATTTTCATATTTACTTTGTCTGTTAAATAATGAGTTTGTGCTGAACAAGCCATGGGGTTTTCCTGTCCTAAAATCATCTCCACTGGGCTGTATAAAACCATAACGTGCTGCAAACCCCTCATGGTTGCTGGTCTCCTCCCAAGAGTCCTTAGCTGGTAAAAGAGGTGCCCACATGGTGCCTCCGGACAATGCAAAGGGAACACTAAAGCTCTCTTTGTCCCTCCTCCAGTCTCTCCTCAGGAGATGCTGGTGTTTGGACCACAGGCTGCATCCCTGCTTTCCCATCAGTGGCAGCACAGCTTGCTTCTGCCTTAACCACTTGACACACCACTGGCTTAAGAGGCAACTTATTTTAGATTTCAGTAAGTCTGTGACTTCTTCCTGTGGAGAGGAAGTCACATCAATATCCATCTGCTTAGAACAGTGCTCCCCTGCCCTGCCCACAGCCAAGGAGCCACAGCTACCTTGTGTGCTGCTGGAAGCATCCTGCCAGTGGGCTCGACATGCATTTGAGCTGGGAGGGGGCAAGAACTGCCCATAGATGCCAAGTCAGGGACCTGCTACCTTTTACCTCCGTCCCTGTGCTGCAGTTTGCTGGATTTGGAGGGGATGCAGTGCCAGATACCCAGGTATGCTCCAAGCTGCCCACGGCCAGTGCATTTTGCTTGTCCTTTTTCCTTCCCCCAAGCCAGGAGCATTGGCTGCATCCTTTTCACACTTCCCTACAGTCTGGAGCTTCTTGCTTCAGCAGGGGTTGCTGCTGGGTCCAGCTGTACACTCTGCCTTGTCTCTTTTCTTTAGCTATAGCTCTCCATTTGTGTGCTCTCAAAGCTCACCTTTCCATAGGCCCATGGTAAAACCAGTGTCTTCTCTCCCTTTGGCCTCTGTGGTGGCAGGGGTTGAGGGATATTTTGTTAAGTTTAACTTGTTGCACAAAGAGGAAGGTAGGACGGGCGAAAATGATGCCTGAGCTTCCCAAAAACCCTTACTTCCAACAGCTCCTCTCTTCCCTTGGTGGATCCCACTCCTTCAGCACTTCTTTTCCCCACTCCAGCTTCAGCCTCAGGTGAGGAACTGTCTCCAGTGAAAAAAAAGATGCCTTACTCTTCTGCTGAAACAAGGTGTAGGGAGACACTGGCTTCTCTGTGACCACAGAGCAAGATGCTTGTATTCCCCTCTTCCAGTGCCCCCCCCCCACTCCGCCTGTCCCCTGCTTCCCACACACATCAGACCACATCACACTATGCCTCTCCCCACCACTGCATCCTGCCACATGCTTGGCTCCATTCCAGCCCCACAGGCCCAGCACTAGGTCCTCATCCTCAGCCCCCCAACACCTTCTCCTTAGTAAGCTCATCCCTCCTTTGAGAACTCACAGGCTGACATCTCCACCCAGCCTCTTCCCCTCATAAACCTTCCTGGATGTCCCACTGCCAAGTTGAGATCATCATGGCAAAAATAGGACATCACCTCCGAGTCCTCTCCACCCTGCTCCAATGGGTAAATCCATGATTTTTTCCCGTTCCCCAAACTCCCAACTTTACCACCATGTTCTGCTTCTTCTGTTTTCTTCACCTTTTCTACTGGAAAATCTACCCGTGTGTCAGGTACCTTCAGCCTCAGCTATTTCAAGCTCTGGGCTTCACATTTCCCAACTCTCCATCCCAGATCCAAGCATAGCACGGCCAAGCACATGGGCAGAGCTGGTATTTCTCTCCAGCTGTTTTGACCACATCACCCTCATGCCCTTTACTAGCCCTGGACACTTCCATCACTCCCAGCTATCTCATTCTCCCTCCCTGGGCATGTTCAGCCTCATCCACTGCTCCTTGTAAAGCAATTAAATCACTGTGGGTGACATTAATGATGCTGACGGAGCATAAGTTAACACTCACATCCTTTCCCTCCCTCACACCATCAGTGAACATTACAGCAAATCCCTTTGCATATTCCTTCAGCAATGAGCACAGTAATTCTCCTGTATCTCCTTCTCTCCCTTTATCCACGAGTTTATCAGCTGGCTGTAGGGAAGCAAGGTGATGGAGACAGCAGGAAAGTAGAGTCTAGGACCACCAAAGAGATACTTCAAGGACAGAATGGTGTCTCACTGCATGGGCAGGTGAAGAAGAGGATCAGTCCTCCTTAGAGCTGCCACACCACAGTAATTGGGAATGATGGGCCTCACGTCAGTCTGGCACAGGAGAACCCACACTGGGGTGACCGTAACTTCCACCCGCACTTGCTGAAGATGTCAGTGGTGCCTTGGCCTTGCAGTGTCCTTCAGCAGCACCAGGCTGCAGCACAAGGCCATGCTGAAGGACGGACACCCGGCAGAGCAGAGCCTTTGACAGCAGCATGATACCATGACAGCAGGAGGGCGCCCAGCCAGCGCTCCTCAGAGAGGCCTCCCGACCCTGACTGCCAAAATCCTGCTTTAAGCACAAGAAAATAAATTGTGCAACCTGCCTTGGACTGAATTGTAACACTCAGTGCGGGTGGAGGGGAGAAAGGGGCAGGAGCTGGGCTGAGGATCAGGCCCTGCATCACAGCATTTAGGCTGGACCACACTAACGCCTGGTGCTTGAGCAGCACCTGCACCAGGCTCTGCCCTTCTCATCCCTCACGGGTATGCCCAGGGTGTTTCTGCAGCCACCAAGCTCCTACTCAGGGACCCAGAGATGCAGCCACAAGCAAGCCCCATCCTTGTGCCTGTGCTCAGTCCTCAGGAGCTATGATGTCTCCAGATCCAGCAACACATTCCTTCTCCCATCCCAGCTCTGACCATCAGTATTTCCTCAAGTGCATGTACAAGGAGTGTTGCCTGGGTGAGCTCCATACCATTGTGGACCCCCAAACTGCTGTGGCAGTGCCTCAACACTAGATGCTTGGTCCAAAACAGCTAAATGATCCACCAGGATCCTCTTCTTCCAGCTCTTCATCACCACAAGTGAAAGCACAAATTGCAAGCCTTAATTAGAATCATTTGCTCAGCAGTGCAAAAAAAATAACCCACCCCGAACCCCTCAATGGCTATTGAGCCTACCTGTCCCTTTCGGCTCTGGTCTAGGACAGTTGTTGCATTATCACAGCTTTGCTCCTGTAATTTACATGGGCAGATAGTGATGGGACCATGGGAAACAATTTTAAACTAAAAGAGGAGAGATTTAGATTGGATGTTAGGAAGAAATTCTTTACCCAGAGGGTTGTGAGGCTATTACAGCAAGGCTTAATAAGAAGAGGTTGGAAAACGCAATGGCCTGTCTCTTCAGGTGTCTCAGCCTCCTGAGCTGGGGGTAGCCAAACTCAGTCCATGAGAAGGTCTCACCACCACCTCAAGCCCTTTCCAAAGGAAGACTATCAAGCAGGGTGGCAAAGCAGGCAACCAGCAGGTAGGTAATCTGTCTTCACCGGTGACTGTACTGTAGTATAGGAACTGAAACTATGATGGCTGGTCACTTCTCACTTGTCTTATCATCCTCAGGTGTCCACAGGTGATCTCATAGAGGTACATGAACCACCGCCAGAACTATGTATCTACTGCTTGCTCACCAAGTCAGAGCTCAATGGACTGTGACTTCTTCCCTACAGCATAATCTGAGAAGCCATCAGCTTCTCCAGCTCCCATCCTTTGGTCTGCAAGATGATTTTAACTACCTGCATGTACATTATTGCTTTGCTGGTTCAGAAACAAGAGATGCACAACCCCACCACATGTCAAGGAACTGTCAGAAAAATTGCTGTGGCCAGGAAAGGATGTAGGAACCAGAAGTGCTGCTGCATCTTCCCTCATATCTACAGTTTCCACCAAAGACACCCAGGAGAGCAGAACCTGACAGCACCAAATTTATAGGCTCAAAGTCTCCACTTTTCTGAAGGAGAGGAAGATGGTGTATAGTAGTTTATCAGAAAATAGCTCTTGAACCCAAGAATTAGAACTTTCAAAAGGAAGTTTTCAGGCTGCTTCTGAAAAAAGACAGTCCAGGCGTCCTGTTGTACTGCAGAGTTGCTTGTTGAGCTACTGCCCAGGGAGGAAGTTGTGCAGAAAATTAAATGTAGAAGGGTTATAGAGGCCTTCAAACTTGGCTGTAAAACAAGATGTCCAAGAATGACCACAGAAATATAGAATATGTTCAGAGCAGTGCAGAAGGTCAAGGCACTGTGGTTACTATGTAGCTTAATTTGAAGAGTGAAAAAACATGGAATTCTAGAAGGGGAAAAAAAAAGGAACATCAGCATTCATGTGGCATCTCAGAATTACCAGGGGTAACAGACCTTGCACAGACAAGCTCCATGAGGCCAATACAAAGTGGTGGTCTGCCTGCAGCCACTTTCAAGGACACCATGAAGATCACAGAATCACAGAATCACAGTGTGGTTTAGGCTGGAAGGGACCTTAAAGCTCACCTAGTTCCACCCCCTGCCATGGGCAGGGATACCTCCCACTAGACCAGGTTGCTCCAAGCCCCATCCAACCTGGCCTTGAACATTGCCAGGGATGGGGCAGCCACAGCTTCTCTGGACAACGACTGCAGAATGATGACACTCTCAAGGGGTCTGGGACCACAAGGGATGAGTGGGACAGACCTAACCCCCAGGATGCTGTGAAGAAAAGTGAACTTTGAGATGACCATGGGGGAAGGCAGAACAACCAAAGTGAAGAAGCAGCAGTGGAAGCCCTGTAGATAGCTCATCTGGGACCTGGCCTGGGGTGAGTACTCTGCTCCCTGGCCAGCTGAAAAATATGCAACCATTTAATTTCCATCAAGAAACCCAGCACATCTGGGAGGGCCTCAGAGCTGAGTTAGATGCAAATTAAATCAGTCCTTTGTGACCTTTTTTCTCAGTAAAGTCACTTTGTCATGTCAATTTTCAATGTGACACAGCTAGGAAATGTCAGGCTAAGAAATGCCACTGGGATTATGGTGACCTTGGAGCCCCCACTCTGAGATGCCTGTAGGTTCAGGAAGTCAAGGCACCAATTACACATTGCCCTTAGACTTTTTCCTTTACCTTCTCTTGGTTAGAGAAGGCTGGTGTCTATCATTGTACCTGCAAATGCCACAAAGGTTGGAACACAGTCCTGGTCTCCTTGGTGAGTGCCAAAGGCACAGACACCATGATAAGAGAAGGCATTCATGGAATGGGAAAGCATCTTCCAACACCATGGCTGTGAGAGAGCTGCCATCCAAGGGCTTTGTCAGATGAAGCTGCTGGAGGCAACAACATACCATTTAGGGGAGCAGAGGTCAGGATGAAGATGTGCCTGAGGAGGCAAACAGAGATTTCAGAGCTGTCCAGGCAGAAGACTCCGGCCAGAGGCAATGGTGGAGGTGTTGCCACTTCCCCATTCTCTGTTTCTCAGCCAGCATGAGCTGGAAACATCCCAGAACCAAGCAAACAGCCCAGGAGAAGTTGAAGTTGATCTCTGGGCTAGTGGAGATGGTGCCTGGAGGGCAGGTGAAGACAAGGTTGTAGAAGCCAATTAAGAGTGAGGGCAGTGGGATACATCTATTTGAAATCTTCCTGCATGGCTCTGCCACAGTTTAAGAGCAGCCTTTTGGAAGTGCCCAAGCTCTCCTAGCAGAGCAGTTTCCCAGCTGCATCCCATGCCATCTTCCCGTGGTGCCAAGACCCGTTCACCTACATGCTTCCCCATGAAGAAAACCTCCTAGTGCTATGGAGGCAAGAGCAGAAGCACCTGGTTGGGCAGATGGAGAGCAGTTGTTTCATAACTGCTGAAGAAGTGCTCAGCCCACCGGAGATTTGGGGGGAACCCAATTCTGCCATGGGGCTGAGCACTCACAGCACACTGAGGAGGAAGCGAAGGATGCAGCACTCAGTCAGGAACAGCACTGGGTGTTCCACAGGTCATCTGAGCACAAGGGCTGTTCAGGGGCATTCTGAACACAGTAACAGACTCTGCACATGTTTTTCCAGCCAAACCCAGCTCATGAGGGTCTGTTCTTCACCCTGATACAGCAGAGGCCCTGAGCTTAACTCTGAAAGTATAATAAAAATCCCCTCTAATAGACAAATTCACAATGGTCCTAATGATACCAACCCCTTTTATTTCCTTTGCAGTAACCAATGGGAAAGCCACCTCAAGCCCGTTTTGCCCCATCCTATTTCTGTCTCCATCTCTCATTTCCTTCTAACCAATATTACCTTCCAAATTCCTACTCTGATCCTTGGATAATTCAAACATATTGCATTGCTTTACAAACTGTGTTATTTTATCCTTTTCACCTGCCACTTTTCTTTTAGATAAACACTCTTAACTCCCAACACACCACTTTAACTCTTTGACTGTCACTGGAAATTGAACCAGCTGAGACTTTCACAGGGGAAATTCTTTCTTCTCCTTTTCTTCTCTGTTTTGTGTGTTAAGCCAAGCAAAATCTCACCTGCCTTAGCACTGTCTTCAGATAATTTTACTTAAGCTCTGCCTAATAGTTTTACCAACTTCTGGCCCTAGGCCTCACTTGTGGTGTAAAGCTGTCTTAATCACAGCTCCTTGCTGAGACCTACTTATTTCTTGCCCTTAACCATCACCTCTCAGGATGTGAAGGCCCTGAGTTGCACATAGGATACAAGATTCAGATACATGCACACCCCCAGCATATCTCACACCAGTTTCCCATCCCAATGCAGTGAGCATGGACAGCACCATGAGCAGGAGCTGAGCAAAACACTCCCAAATGAGGAGCATTTTCCTGATGCTCCTCCCATACTACTGCCGTCACCCAAAGCCCAGGCCTGCCTCATCCTTGCTGTTGGATCTGAGCTCAAAGCTGCTCCAGCATCACATCTTGCAAATCAGCAGAGTCCAGGCAAGCCAGAAACAAGCCTTGGTGGAGCTGGAGAACAACAAACACAGCAAGCAAAGGGAAAAAGTTGCAAGCTACAGTTCCCCTACAAAGAAAAATCAGGAGCACTTCACTCGTCATCCTCACATCCATCACCCAGGGATCCCTGTTCAGTACGTTGGGCTTAGTTGTGCCTGCATTCCTCAGGACCCAGATCCACCTGCTGTAAGCATGGGATCAGCTGAATCATTTCAAATCCTTCAAAACAACTAATCCACTCAGTCTTCCCAACCTTAATCTGTTTTGTTTCTCCTAACTTCCTTCAGGACACAGGATCAAAAGGGGTTTTTGGGGGAGTTTGCTGAAGCAGGGTTTTGCTTTTGCCTGCAAAACATCCTGCTGGATATCCTAGTTTGGCCAAGTGCTCCTCACTGCTGGGCCACCACAGCCAGCAGCCTGGTCCTCTGCCTCCCACACTCTACTACCGTGTTCTCAGTTTGGATGCCATCCCAGTCCAAGGGGCTACAGAAACATGTCATGTACAAGGCATGTGAGGTGGGTGTGGAGAGAAGCAACTTGAGCCCAACTTTTCTGCTCCCATGAGAAGACATCTCCTGATATCTATCAGTGGATGGTGTCACCTTCTTCCAGGGCCACCTTCACCAATCTTTGGTCACCATTTTGAGGAAAACGGCCACAGCATGAAGGTCTTGGGAGGTCCCACACTAACCATGGACCTCCTGGCCTGAGCGCTCTGCCAGGAAGCCCACATATTGCATCTCCTTCTCACCAGTACCAGATCTCAGGAGCTAACAGTGGGACCAGATGGACTACAGCTCTGCCATGAGGGATGGCTGTTTGGAAACAGCTCACAAATCAGGGGGGATCCCACAGCCCTCTGAAAACTGCCGCTGGCTGCTTTGCCATGAGCCTCAAAAGGCTGCTGGGAGGTGCCTGGGTTAACAGGGCTGCTCCACTGAGATCCTCTGGCTCAGCCGGGGTCACAGCCAATCTGTGTCGCAATGCCTCTCTGAGTCATCTGTTTCCTTCCACTCACCGAAAAGGGCCTCAAAGTTTGTACAGATGGTGCTTAATCTCCGTTTGGACAATAGGTGTTTGGGCTTTTAAAGGACAATTACTGAAGGAAAGCAGAGGCAGGGACAGAAGGGTGGGAGAGGGCACAGGCAGGACGATAGGATGCAGGCCAGCGGAGCAGCAAGCCAGGCAGGGCTAAGCATCCAGCAAGGATGAAGCCACAGGACAGGCATCCTGGCTTAGCCCACAGAGGCTCAAAGCAAGAGTCAATGCTAAATCTCAGAGGCATGAGGACCAAGGGACCATGTCCACCCAAGACCTGAGTCTGTCTGGGGTTTTCAGTCCTTGACCTGGCACAGAGACCTCTCCCCGCACATTGCCCTGGGGTCAACACGCCTTGGGTCAGCAGCATGGTTATGGCTGCATGAAAGATGGTGACAGGGTTGGTGGCCTCTTCCCAAGGCCAGGATAGCACCTGGAAGCATCTCTTCCTGCCCTAGATCCCACCCAGCTCTGGGAAAGGACATCCCCTCCCACCAGGATGGACAGCTGATGCTACAGGAAACAGTGGTGAAGCTGACCTGCTCAAAGGGGAATGACGGTGTGTCCAGCTTGCAAAGGTAAACGCTCAGCAGCCCACAGCCAGCACCCAGAGTTTGGGTGCTAGCACGTCTGGAGGTGCCAGAAATGCTCTGTACAACACACAGGGTGGTGCTTTCAAGGCCTCTCCACTCCTGTTTGCCCTCAGCTGGGCTCATATCAAGGTGAGTGAACTCTACCACCACCCCAGCACTGAAGCTATGGTAGGGACCAGGTACAGTGGAAGGACAGGAATGGAGGGGGTCAGCTCAGGCTTGAGCAAGGGAGAAGCCTTTCTGTGGGGCAAAATCCTCCATTCCCACCACTTGTCCCTCCCAGCCACCATTCCCACCAGTCAGAGCACTGTGGGACTTACAAACAAACATAAGAGCAAACCTGGGTGAGCCAATGCAGGAAGAACCAGCATGGGGATTTGGGGCTGGGAAAGCCTCTTGCCCACCAGTTCTCCCTCTCCATCCTAGAACAGATGATGTGCAGCAGGGAAGGGGGTTGCTCTCTCTCCACCAGAAACAGAGCATCACCTACACCTCCCCAGCCATGCTTGCTGTCCCTATCATGCGTCTGTTTGACACATCCTCACACTTCAGAAGCAATTAGCAGCTGAATTGAATGAATTCCCAGCATGGCGGGTCCAACACAAACAGCACAGGCTGGCCTATGTCCCACTCCGTGCATTTTGGAGGGCCGGGGTGTCCCTGCCAAGAACAACAAAAATAACCCACTGCTTCTCCAGGTTAAGAAGCAGCCCTGGAGGGCTGTAGCGTGATGGCTGAGGCTGAACTCTGCCGCCAGCTCCTACACCAACAGAAAAGCAGCCTCTGTTACCTGGTGGGTCAGGAAGGAGGCAAGTACAAGGGTCCGTGTATGCAGTGCCTGTCCCAGGGGCCTGGAGGAAGAGGCATAAGGGTGGGGGGCAGGCAGCAAGGGAACCCTGAGCCAGGGCACGGGGGTGTTTCGTGGAGAAGGTACTTGCAAACAGCACCTGCAGGGTGTTTATCAGCCCCACCAAGGCTCCAGCAGCTGAAATAACAACTTGGGGAAAGGGGGAAAATGCTGCTGGGCCCCCTTGCCCCAGCCCTGCTTGGCTAGGCGCTGCTGGGATGCAGGCCGGTGGGTCACCACAAGGCTCAACCCATCCCCTCTGGAGCCAGGGACGGGCTTGGTGACAGTCCCTGGCAGGGTTTTGGGACTCAGCCAAGGCCTCCTGCTCATGTTAGAATAACTCGATGGAGCAGCGCAAGCAGGGTGGACAAGCTTTTCTGAGGCACATCACAATTTTGGATGAAACAGGTTAAAACCAGGCCTTATGGATGCTGAAAAGTTAGAAGCAGAGAATTTCTTCAGCCTCTTCAAGGCCCCTCCTCTCCAGGGACACCACGTGACAATGAAGGGACCCCAGCTGCTCTCCAGGAGACTGACAGCTGAGGACAGGAGGCTCAATGGCAGCAAACCCTGCCCTTTGGCATGCCAGGGGGCATCAGGCCAGCTCTGCTTGGAGCCATTTGGCACCAGGCACTGCGCAGCTACTGCCAGGCCAAGATGCCACTCATGCATCCCCAGCAGGTCAGAGCTGCCTATCTTGGTGCAAGTGTGCTGAGGCAGCCGCATGGTAGCAGCCGGCACACACCAGAGCTGGCACACCAGAAGTCATGTTGTGAACGGTGTGGGAGAGAAGCTGGTGGGGTTATGGTGATGCTGAGAACTGTGTCTTGCCTGGGATCGGCAGGTACTGGGGATCTCAGATGGCATCAGAGAAGCTGTGATGCCGGTGTGTCAGCTCCTCCTCGCCTTTCACTGTATTGGAGCTGTACTTATCCCACCCAGCATCCATGCCAGGACACGGCTGGGATCATGCTGCAGTCATCTGCTGGAGGAGAGATGAGAGCTATGTCACCGAGGAGTGTCCACAAACTCACATTTCCCATGTATGGCCAGGGACAAACCTCTCCTTCTCTGAGGTCCCTTCAAGTATACTTGGACAAGCAGGGGCTTGCTGCCCATACTCCCCAACCAGCTTCAGGACTGAGCAGTGGTGTAACCATGACCCCTGGAAGAGCTGGGTTCAGACAGCCCATCTGGACACACCCGCTGTCTCCCAGGGTCACAGTGCACACACAAGCCCTTGGCCCACAGACACTCAGTTCTCTGCCGTGAGCAGGGGTCTGTCCAGCCCCTGTTGCAGCGCACAGCCAGGGATTCACCCCAGCAGAGCAGTGCCTGACTCAGGACACATTTCCACCCACGCTGTAAAGTCACAGCCGCTGCCCCAAGGGGGTAATGGAGAGGTCCCAGGGTCAAGCTGTTAAGCTCCTGTCTGTGTGGAGCTTTAAGCTGTCCTGTGATCCTGGCCAGGTATCCCCATGCTGGAGCACCTGGTGGCATTCAGTGAACTATTCCTCAATGCAAGCATCCCAAGGACTGGGGGCTACCAGCACCAGGGGGGCTCAAAGGCTACCAGCAGGCACAAAACAGCCCCTTTACCACCCTTGCCCTGCCCTTGAGCTCCCTCCTATGGTGTCTGTGGGTGGCCAGAAGCTTCCAGCCCCACAATGCATCTGGAAGACACGGAAGAGGAAAATGTGAGGCAGCCAGGGTATAAGCTGGCAGATGGATCAGGGGTTGGAGGCACATTTGACAGTGGGAGAGCCAGACCACTATACCTGGCAGGACCAAGCTCTTCCTGAGCACTTACCCCAGGCAGCTGGGCTGGGAAGAAAAGCCAGAAAGAGGATCTGGAAAACGACAGGCCTGCCAGGCTGACCATGGAGCAAATCATCTTGAGTGCTATCACATAGCACATACGGGACAACCAAGAGATCAAACGAAGCCAACAGGGGTTTAGGAAGGGCAGGTCCTGCTTGACCAACCTTTTCTCCTTTTATGACCAGGTGACCCACCTAGGGAATGAGGGGAAGGCTGTAGATGTCTACCTGGACTTCAGCAAAGCCTTTGACACCATCTCCCACAGCATCCTCCGGGAAAAGCTGGCAGCCCACAGCTTGGCCAGGTGCACTCTTTGCTGGGTGAAGATGAACTGGCTGATATCTGGGCCCAGAGAGGGGTGGTGAATGGTGCTGCATCCAGCTGGTGGCCAGTCACTAGTGGCATCCCCCAGGGATCAGTGTTGGGCCCAGTGCTGTTTAATATCTTTACTGATGATCTGGATGAAGTGATCGAGTGTACTCTCAGTAAATTCACAGACAACACCAAGTTGGGTCAGAGTGTTTATCTGCTGGAGGGTAGGAAGGCCCTGCAGAGGGACCTGGACAGGCTGGATAGATGGGCTGAGACCACTGGCATGAGGTTCAACAAGACCAAGTGCTGGGTCCTGCACCTTGGCCACAACAACCACATGCAGTACTACAGGCTGGGGTAGAGTGGCTGGAAAGTGGCCCAGTGCAAAAGTGGTCGAAAGCGGCTGAACTTGAGCTAGCATGTGCCCAAGAAGGCCAAGGTGGCGAAGAAAGCCAATAACATCCTGGCCTGTATCAGGAATAGTGTGGCCAGCAGGACCAGGGCAGTGAATCTCCCCCTGTACTGGGTACTGGGACACCACACCTCGATTGCTGTGTCCAGTTCTGGGCCCCTCAATTCAGAAAGGACATTGAGGGGCTGGAGCAGGTCCAGAGAAGAGCAACAAAGCTGGTGAAGGGTCTAGAGCACATGTCCTATGAGGAGCAGCTGAGGGATCTGGCGGGGCTCAGCCTGGAGAAAAGGAGGCTCAGAGGGGACCTTCTTGCTCTCTCAACTACCTGACAGGAGGGCGTAGCCAGGTGGGGGTCAGGCTCTGCTCCCAGGCAACCAGCCCAGGGAGGTGGTAGTGGCCTCCCTGGAGGTTTTTAAGGTACTCAGTGCCATGATCCAGCTGACATGATGGTGTTCACAGGTTGGGCTTTATGATCTCAGAGGTCTTTCCAACCTACTTGATTCTGTGGTAATGTGGTTCAGTGTCTCCTCAGTGTATTCCACTGTGCCCAATGACTGGGATTGGGCTGCTGCCATATCCCCAGGGTCTTATCCTCAGCAGGGTGGACAGGAGGATGATGGAAGCCTTAAGTACAAAACATGGCCAGAGATGGTCTATACAAATGCCACAGCAGTGGCAGCTTATTTTGGGAATGTTGTGCAGGCAGCTGAACTCCTAGGACATCTACCCATCAGATTCCCACCCTTCCCATGCAAGGTCTTCAAGGACAAGGAGAGAGCCAGGGACGCAGAGGAAAGATGCTCCAAAAGCCATGACTGAACAGAGTCTGCCCCAAACTCAAGGCCAGCTGGGACTGACCCAGCACACCATGGCACCAGCCGTCCCACAGAGCAGACTAACCCAGCACTGCCACAGTTGCAGACAGAATGATTCCCTCGGCATTAGGGACCTGCTGCAACCACTGCTCAGGCTCGTGAGAGCTTCGAAAAAACAATGTTTCCATTTTGTCTTGGTTCCTCCGATACCAGCACCTCCCCAAAACAGAGGAGAACCTCCCAGCCAGAGATGCCAATATGCAGCCAGCCAGCCAGCTGGGTATCAGCCTCTGGTGTTGGCTGTGTTGGGAGTGTCTGGTTCTTCAGACTTTGACAGCACTTGTAGTGACCAAAATGATCTTTGTTGTCACTGCAGTGATATCAGGACAGATTTGTTCTGCCCATGCCTGTGCCTTCCAACCAGCCCTCAGGAGGGAAGCAGGCAAGGAGCCAGAGCTGGCAAGCTCAGCGAACAGATTCAGGGGCTTTTTGGATGGGACAGTGTCAAAAGACTGACAGACCCAGATGTGTACTAGAGCCCTGATTCCCTGAGCTGTTCCCAGGAATGAATGACACAGACCTTCCCAAATCAGCACCCTGGGCCCAAGACTTGCCCATGGGTCACTGGAGTCAGGAGTAGCTCCTCCAGTGTCACTTGTTTTCATGTTCCTCCCTTACTCATCCTCATTTTCCAAGGCTCCAGGACCCAGTGTTGGTCTTTGGATACATACATCACTGATGCAAAGCTGCAGGATTGCTAAGGCACCCAGGAAGGAGCCTAGGTCCCCCCAGCTTTCTTGGTGTGCCTTGGGGGTTGGTGCTGAGAGACAACGAGGTCTGGCAATGAACATACAGCACATGGAGTCTCCCCTACAGCTCCAGCTGTGGCAGGACCTGCAGGGTGCACCATGCTTTCCAGCATGACAGTTCATAACTCCACTCAAGACAGTAATAAAAGGCATCTGGCACATTGTCATGGTTTAACCCCAGCCAGCAGCCAAACCCCTCGCAGCCACTCGCTCACTCCCCCACCAGTGGCATCGGAGAGAGAATTGGAAGGGTAAAAGCTGGAGAACTCGTGGGTTGGGATAAAGACAGTTCAACTGGGAAACCAAAAGCCACACACACAAGCAAAGAAAAACAGAATTAATTCACTGCTTCCCATGGGCAGGCAGGTATTCAGCACCCCAGGAGAGCGGGGCCCCATCCCATGGAACAGCAACTTGGGAAGACAAGCGTCATCACTCCAAATGTTCCCCCCTTCCTCCTTCTTCCCTCCAGCTTTATATACTGAGCATGATGTCATGTCATCTGGAATATCCCCTTGGTCAGTTTGGGTCACCTGTCCTGGCAGTGCCTCCTCTCAGCCTCCCATGCGCCCCCCCAACTCCTTCCCCAGCATGGCCTTACAGAAAGCAGAAAAGGCCTTGGCCCCGTGTAAGCCCCACTCAGCAATAACAAAAACATCTCTATATTATCAACCCTGTGTTCAGCACAAATCCAAAACACAGCCCCACACCAGCCACTATGAGGACAGTTAACTCCATCCCAGCCAAAACCAGTACACAAAGACAGGGAATAACATGGCTGTAGCTCAGGGGCTCCATTATCAGTATGCAAATAGATGTCCCTCCTCAGAAGCAGGGGACAGGCAAGGAATGGACTGGAAATCTCGCTTCACTCATGACGCACACCTGGAATAAAACCAGGGCACTGGCACTGAGCTGTGATTCTGCTGGGCGAGGCAAAGGTGGGAGCCAAAATTCCCTCCACCTCCAACAGAACAACCACCTTGGCATCACTGCATCAGCAACGCACCTCTGAGTACACGAACAAGTCCTTCCACAGATTTAAAGCTGGGAAAGGGCACTGGACATCACCCCTGGCTCCAGTAATGGCATCGTAGTTGGCTCAAAATGTTTTCAGCAGCTGCCATCACCCTGGAACTCCCCACAACAGAGACGGTCAGTGCTCCATCCTCTTCCCATCCTAAAACTCTGCCTTAGAGGCAGTGTCCTGAGTCTCTGTGCTTTGGGAAGGAAGGCCACAGCCCCAGCTAATCCTCAGTCACACAGCAGGAGTGTCTGCCATTCCCTGCTCTCTTCATCAGGTTGGCCCCACACGGGACAGGAGCAGCAGGCTGAGCAAGCAGCACCCTCACCTCAGTGTGCTGTGAGAAGTTTGAAACACCACAACAGTAAAGTGCACCTTCTGCAGAGCTGGAGCTCCCCATGCAAACTTGGTTATCTTTACAACCAAAGCTGCAATCTTCCTGGGAATTCAATCAGGTCTGTTAGACCAGGACTATTGTTTTCAAACCTAAATTGCTGTAGGTCACAGGAGGGGAGAGGAGGCAGAGATCCACGATCATCCATTGTCTGGGTGGGTTTGTTAGAAACAGTTTGACAGATTAACCTATGTCGGAGCCAGGCTGAAGCCAAGGCAGGATGGAACTAGAGGGAAGCAGAGTAAGGGGAAGACAGCTGAACAAGGGGAGGTCGAAGAATCAAACTGCAGAGGCAGAGCCTGCACCATGCAGTGAGCAGGGACCCCAGGAAGGACCAGGGCAAAATGGCTTTAAACTGAAAGAGAGTAGGTTTAGATTAGACATTAGGAAGACATTTTTCCCCATGACGGTGGTGAGGCCCTGGCACAGGTTGCCCAGAAAAGCTGTGGCTGCCCCATCCCTGGAAATGCTCAATGCCAGGTTGGATGGGGCTTAGAGCAACCTAAGCTAGTGGAAAGTGTCCCTGCCCATGGCAGGGGAGTGGAACAAGATGAGTTTTAAGGTCCCTTCCAGTCCAAACTAGTCTGGGTTACAAAAGCAGATGCCTGTGGCACCATGTGAAGGCTTTTCTGCATCCACTGTCAAGTTCATCACTGAAGGGTGGCACAAGTACTTTATGCACTCCATACATCCCACTAGCACCGTGGACACATCACACGGCCCAGACCCTCCCTCTTTCCTACCAGGGTTATGAGTGTATCTGAACACACACCTCAGCCAGACCAGGTCGCTCCAGGCAAATCATGCCCTATTCTGTCTCCATACAGGGCTGAGGAACAGGACAGGCTTGATCATGGCACGAGGTCAAAGCTCACACTTCTAAAAGCCCACCAAACAACATAATCCCATCTTCAAAGCAAAGCTGCTCTCTAGTCATGGCAGCTGAGCTCCAGCCAGACACCATAGCCAGGTTTTCAAAGGTATTTCAGTTCCTCATCATACAGATTAAAGTCTGGAGGGATTTTCAGAGGCACCTCAGTACCTCCATCCATCAAGCTCCCAAACTACTCAGGCATCTCCAAAGTCTCCTGCTCTGCTGCAGCAACAGCCCCCTCCACGTTCCCTGGCCAGTATCTGTAACTGGTAGCAGCTCTTCCATGTCCCATGAAACCTGTCAGCTTGGCAGACTCCAGCTTCATCACTCTCAGCAGACAAAAGATGCTCCCACTCTTTCACTGAACCTCAAAGGAAAAGTCTCAGCCTGGAAACTCAAGTGGCACCTTCCCTTCATGCAAGAAAGGTAAAAGGCCCAGGAGCCAAAACTGGGGAGATACACTGGTCTGCTGGCAGTGTACTCCCTCAGATAGGTTTGTCCCATCCAACTTATAGCAGTTTCTTTGACCAAAGAGGCCGAACCACCCCAGGTTCACCAGGGCTAAAGACAACGGGGGACAACACTGAAGGGATATCTACAGAGACAGACAGGGTGTCTCAGCAGCATTCTACCCTGGACCATGGAGTATCTTAAGCAGAAAGGCACCCACAAGGATCAATGAGTTCAGCCCCTGGGTCTGCACAGGACCCCGCCAACAATCCCACCCTGTGCCGGAAAGCATTGTCCAAACGCTCCTGGAGCTCTCAGCCTCACAGCCTCAAGGCCGTGCCCATTCCCTCGGGAGCCTGGTCAGAGCCCCAGCACCCTCTAGGGGAAGAACCTTTTCCTAACATCCAGCCTTAACCTCCCCTGACAGAGTTTCATGCCATTCCCTCGGGACCTGTCACTGGTCACCAGAGAGCACAGATCAGCACCTGCCCCTCCACTGCCCCTTGTGAAGAAGCTGTGGACTGCAATAAGGTCTTGGATCGGGGTACGCGACGGGGACTGTGCCCATAAAGCACTCCACGGGGACACAGCGTCAGGGTAAACAGTCGCTGAGGATGTGCTTGCTTAGCAGCCAGTACTCGGGGAAACCCGAACTGCTCAGCACAGTCAGTCGAACAAACTACCCCACTAAACCCCCAAGCCTCTCTCCTTTTCCTCCTGGTCCCCTGTAAACCAGGGCTGGGTTCATCCGGAGGAAGCCAAAACCAACAACAGCAGCAGCAATGGGCACACAGCTGGATGTGGCTCACTCGGCCGATACTGCAGCCCCGGCACAGCTGTAAACAGCTCAGCAGTTTGTGCATGCTCCGGTATTGATGTTATACAAAGGAGCTGGAAATGTAAATGATTGCACTGGACCTACAGCCGGTGGCTGCTGGTGCAGACAGCTCCAGCAAAAAGAAATCCAACTCCTCCAGCCTCCTCCTTGGCACTAGAGCCAGGAACCGGGCTGGCCAGGAGCAAGCAAAGCCTTTACATGTTTGCCATCTAGTGGGCTGGGGACAACCTGACATGGGCTGTCCTGAGACAGCCGGGACTCACCTCTGCCTAGGGCACGGCGGCATCCCCGCTCAGCCCCCTGATGCTCTGCGGTGCAGGCAAGACAGCGAGGTGGACCAGCACCTTGCAAAGCATCCTGCGGATGAGAGTCCAGCTCTGGGAGAACATGGCTGGGGACAAATCAGGGCAAGGGGGCTGTGCTTATGTGGTGAGAGCCCAAAAATCCACCCCAAGCAGCTAAGGTGGTGCCATCACAGCCAACACGACAAGCTGGGTGGGAGTGTGGATCTGCTGGAGGGCAGGAAGGCTCTGCAGAGGGATCAGGACAGGCTGGATTGATGGGCCAAGGCCAATTGCACAAGGCAAGGCCAAGTGCCGGGTCCTGAACCTGGGTCACACCAAACCCAGGCAGTGCTACAGGCATGCGAAAAAGTCTGGAAAGCTGCTGGGCAGAAAAGGACCTGGAGGTGCTGTACATGAGCCAGTGTGTGCCCAGGTGGGCAAGAGGCCAATGGCAAAGCAGAACCAGGCAGTGATTGTTCCTCTGTGCCAGGCACTGGTGAGGCCCCGCCTCAAAGCCTGGGGTCAGTTCTGGGCTCCTCATGACAGGAAACACTGAGGGGCTGGAGCGTGTCCAGAGAAGGGAACAGAGCTGGGGAAGGGTCTGGTGGGACACCAGGAGCAGCTGAGGGAGCTGGGGGGCCAGCCTGGAGAAAAGGGGCTCAGGGGTGACGCAGTCATCCTGCACACGACAGGAAAATGGAAAACTACCAACCCAAATGCTGGATTTGATCCCAGGTAAAGCCCCATGACCAGAGGAGGGGACCCCATGATGAGGTTGGCTACACGGGCCCCAGTGATGCACATGCTAAGCAGCAGCAAGAAATTCCAGATTATTTCCTGCAGCCAACTCCATCTCTGCCTGTTCTCCCATGCACAAAAGTGACAAATTCCCATGTTATCCAAGCACATCCCAAACCAGTGATCAGTATGTCAAACAAGGAAAGAAGAAGATACTGTGCAAAACGTTTTCAGGTTTATTTTAAGCAGGCTTTAGCTATCAGCCAGCACCTTTTGGTTGGCCCTCAATTGCCATAGGAGACTTATTTTTCTTCGTTTCTCCCTTTTTTCTTTTCACTAATTCAAAGGAACTAAAAAAAGGCCTGCAGCCTCACAGCATCCCTGGAGCTTGGGTACCACCACCAGAATCTGCACAGAAGCCCAGATTTATCTGCCCGAGACAAAACACACAGCCAGCCAGCCAGCCTCACCAGTGCTTGGTGGGCTCATTTCTTCGTCCTCAAACCCAAAAAAACGCCCCAACCCTGCAAATACCATGCCTACAGCAATACCTACCTGGTTTACTGCCAGAGCCCCGCTCCTGGTGCAGAACGTGAGCTGGGAAATACAGCTTCATGGAAAAGGCTTTTTTCCTTGTGCTTCAGAGGCAGATCCCTGGAAAGCTGCAGTTGCTGCTGCACACTTCTGTGAGCTGGGCTGAATGAAGGCAACACAGGACAAGACTGTCCCACCCACAGCAAACCCCGACACTGAGTGAAGGGTCCCATGTCACACCAGTTGTGCTCACAAATCTCTGATTCACTCTATAGGAGCCACTGAGCTCCAGTTCCTGTCACACAGCAATCCTGGAAAGCTGAGCAGACCTCATCTTCCACCACGATCCAACCCCAGACACAGTCATGGCTGGATCAACACTCATTACCTCACCCTTTGCTGGCACACTCCAGCTCTGAAGTAGGGCTTAATGCCTCCAGGAATCTGGAAAAGCTGTGGCTGCTCCACCCCTGGAAGTGTTCAAGGCCAGGTTGGACAGGAGAAACCTGGTCTAGTGGAAGGTATTCCTGTCCATGGCAGGGGATTGCAACTAAATTACCTTTAAGGTTTTTTCAAACCCAAACAATTTTAGGATTATATGACCTGCCGTAACAACCCCCTTGGTTCCTGAGTATCCCCTGCCATCAACAGTGACTTCAGCAGCCACCTGCATGTCGCAGCACTGTCACCACCAGGAATGAAGCCAGGAATATTGTGCTCCAGAGTGGGCTGACAATGCCTCTTAAAACCAAGTATCAGATAAAAGCAGAGAACAACCACACAGCCCCATCACAGCCCCCCTGCCCCATCCCCCTGCTCTCCTGCCTCTGCCTGCTCTGCTTTCCAGAAAGCCAACTGGCTTCTCCTCCGCAGCTGCACCACTCAGACATGGCCAGATCTCAGAGCTCACCAGGCTCACAGGAACTGAACCTCTTGGCTGCCAGGATGATGCCTCAGCAGTTTCTAAAAGTGGTGCCCAATTCAGACTCTCCCCAAGAGAAGGGAAGAAGCTGCAGCAGGTTTCCAGGACAAGCCTTTCCCATGCTGTAAGCTCTCACATACATCCAAGCATCTTCCCTGGACTCGGCACAGTCCTGCACCTCCGCAGCACACGGAGGCTGGAAGGAAGGAGCTGGCTGCACTGCCAGGCCATGGCTGAGGGGACTGAAACACACACCTTGAGGGTCAAAGCAGTCACTTACCTTGCCTGGAAGACATCAGGTCTCAACTCCTGCAAGCTCCCAATCATTTAATGCTTGTGGTTTTAGCCCCACTATCTTCAGCTGCATTTAAAGAGAATTGCTTCTCACCCTACGCTGATCCTGGGATATAAGGAAGGCCCACAGTCCAGAATGGCACAGGCAGGTGACAGACAGCAAACAACTCAGAAACCACCAGGGAGGAGCCAATCCCGCTATGAGCTCTGGGAAGCATGCAGCACTGTGCCAGCATCTCCATTTCTCCTTGGATACCCAACTGTGAAAGGTGGGAGGGAGGAGATTCAGGAAACACATGATCCAAGCCAGGACTAGCTGCAGATCAGGAGCACAGGGCTTTTTGAAGGTTCGCACCTGACGGGAAGAGGAGGAACACTATCAAAACAGCAGAGAATTATGAAGAGGGGCCAAGATACCCATGGACTTCACTGCTGCCACAACATCTGGCAAGAGAACCTCTGCTCCAATCTGATCCTCCCAAAACATTCAAGAAGGGCCAAGAGGTGTGTTTCTCCTGGGGTAAGCTCCCTCCAGCTGTAACAATGTCATTGGGAGCACAGGGAGGTCATCACAGCTATGCATGGGACAGCAGCCTAGACCCAGGTCCTATACTAAATTCAAGGAAGACGTATGCAGCACTCCGCTTCTGACGCCATCCTTCCAGAGCTGGGTGTTAGATAAAGTAACCAACCTTTCCCCTCTGTGGAAAGAAATCCTCTCTCCTCCCCATGCAATTATAGGTAGACTTTGGTGAGCACCATCACCCCAAAATAAGAGATGTTGATGCTACCCCACACGCTGAGCACTGGTAGGTCATCAGTGTCCTGCACTTGTGCAGAAATCACTTTTATCCACAACAGAGAAGAGCTGGACTATGCAGCAGCGACATTTCCTGGGATGTCAGTGCAGTTCCTGCAGATGTCCTATGTTTTGGTACAGCTCACCTGCTTTAGCTGCTCCCAGGGAAACGACCACCCACCAGACCCTTGGCACACAGGTCTGGGGTCACCCAGCAGGAGCCAACACACAACCCTACACTATGTGTCCAACTCTGGATAGGGTTTCCAGGGACTGTACAGACAGAACCAGTACATCCCTTGTAACACGGGGTTTAGGTTTCTCCCTCACACACTGAAAACATCACTCACACAGCCACTTCAGGCTGAGTTGCAGCACAACAAGGCACAGGGGGGTGCGCAGATGCACACACACTTCCCATGTGTGCAGGAAGTCACCCCAGGCTGCCCTACACAACCCTCAGCAGGGTCCCGATTTCTTCAAAACCAAAGAAAAGCTAGAAATTCAAAACTAACAGAAGTATTTCCACACATGCATCAAGTCTAAAGGTCAGGAACTCAGCACATATCTAGTTTAATTTTATGTCGTTTATTCCAGCACAAGTACTGATGGCAAGAGATTAAAGGTGATGGCAAACCTGTGCTCCAGAGCTCAAGCCCATTTCTCACCAGAGCCCATGAAGAAGCCTGCTGTAGAGACCACAGCCTGCATTTTCCTGCTTCAGAACTCCACCCCCTCACCTTGGAGCATGAGGCCATCTGCCATGCAGGAACCAACCTGTATGACCCTTACAGTAGATTCGTTTGGCACCTCATCAGGCTTTATCAGCAGCACCATGACCCAGGCAGAGCTGCAGGTCACCCAGGAGGCCCGGAGGACTGCTGGAGTCGAGCCCACCGTGTCCCACCCTGCGGGCTCCCGCTCCAAGGGTCGCGCAGCTCCGGAAGGTCCCATTGGCAGCGGAGGCTCTCACGAGCATGTGACGTCAGGAACCCGGGCCAAATTCCAATCTCCGCCCTTCTGTCGCAAACCACCAGAGGGCAGCTGGGAACGCACCGTGGACAGGCACACACACGGTGAATATTCCATTGCTGAGCATTCCCCTTGCCCAGCTACTGCACCTCCAGCACACACACTGCCCTCCAGCGGCCAGGAGCTGCTCCCACCCATGCCTCGGGGAAGCCCTCTGCCTACAGCCAAGAAGTGCCAGGGACCTGACAGCACACATTGCACAGGGTCCCCGTCCAGCTGGTCCTTAGCTCTCAGGGCCCACATTGACAATTCAAGCCAAAAACCTCGCTGGCATAAGGAAAACAGTTTACTAACTTCCAGAGACCACTCCATTTGGGGGTGATCAGATAAATATACCCCCTTGGTTATTCTGACCCTCTGCCAAAGCTGAGCAGTAGGCAGAGGGTAGCAGCACCAGGATGGGTCTAAAAAAATACACAATCTATACCCAAGAAAACCCAAAAAATCAGATGGGAGACCTGATGCAGATCAGGATTTCCCTTGCCCCTCATCCAAGCTCCTCCACCTCTGCTACAATCAATTTATTTTGCATTCAGGCTTTTTTCCTAAGCCCATGATAAGCTGTATTTTCATCTCACCTCACTGTAGTGAGGAATTGGTCGGTCAGCACCAGCTTCCAAAGAAACAGGAGGGAGGAGCCCTGGACTTGCCAGTGTGTTTATGGCAGGGCAGCAGGATCTCTAGCTAAGATAACCTTGTTATTAAGCTCCAGCCTTCACCAATGCTGTCAGCTTCTTGCACAATCCTGGACAAGCCATTTAGGGCAAAAGTTCACAGAGAGCTCCAGCCAACTCCCAGCAACTCATTGTTGCTTTTTTCCCAGGTTCAATTTCAGGAACTGATTCAGCCCATGAAAGGGACAGATCACCAATGGGACCAAGCTGATAAAACTAGTAGAAACTCACTAGTGCGTTTCACTAGCTAGAACCTGCTTATTCATAGTTTAATCAGTTAAGGATTATTCTTTGCAGTTTTTGAAGCAGTAATTTCCTCTTTGATGCTTGATCTTCTTTAAGAGGAATAACAGTGAGGAATGTTTTTCAGAAGAAGCAGAGTGTGGGCAGCCAGGGGAAACAAAGCAAGACACCTTCCAAGCACAGCACCCCAGAAGCACCCCATGGAAAAGAGCCGGACAGGGAGAGAGACAGAAAGAGGCTGGTTCACATAAGATAAGGCAGCAGGAAGGCTGGGTCAGGTCAGTGCTGACGATGCTCTTACAAGTACCACCCAGAGTCTGGTTTTGAAAGGAGGTAGATGCTGCCATCTGCAAATCAAGAACTAGATGGTGGCCAAGTACCAGAGGACACTGCTGTCTCTTGGGAACATGACAAAATCATTGGTCTGTTTTAGCTGTGTGCAGCAGCAAGCAGCAGAGGCAGTGGGAGCAGAGCCAGCAAGCGAAATCAACCCAACAGCAACACTGAGACTTTGGGGGCCCTTCAAACTCCCTCCAGTAGGGTCTCAATGACCCAAATTCCATTCTCTACTGGAGGGCAATACCCACTGACATTCCACCTAGTGCAAATCCCAGTAGCACACTCCAAAACCACTCTGGGATGTGAAATAGAGCACATAAAGGACAGAAAACTCAAGAGATTTGTACATCAATCCAATCTAACACTAAAGCAGCAGCATAGCTGCATACTGTCAAATCTCCTTTTTGGGAACCCCTTAGGACAGGAAGGGCAGACACACATAATCCAGGCAGAGACAGTGAAGCACAAAGGGAACCATCACAGGTCAGATGAACTAACACAGTCCTTGGAAAGCCCTTCAAGGCCACAGGCAGCAGGTAGCTGGGGGTGTTACGACAGTTTGTGTAATGCCACGAAACCAACTGCTCAGAAGCCTGGGTGACTCAGTTGTGTTGGGGAAGATGCCATTGCTCCTGAAAGCTCTTCTCTCAGAGGTCCTATCAAATGTGCCCATCTCTCCTTACTTGATACCCTCCCCATATTTTAATTAGGACCATACTTCACTATGTATAATGCCCAGCACTGACAGCAAGATCCAGCACACTATTGGGAAGGAGAGGGAGGAGAGGAGTGAAGAACACAGCTGAGCAAAGAAGCTGCCTTCTGGGAAAGCTGCAGAGCTCAGCTGGTCTCACTGATCTCCCAAACACTTCAGCAAAGATGACCCTCACTGCATCTGATGTTCAACAGTACCACTTCTTCCATGGCATAACAGTTTTCCATTGCCCCACAGGGAAACAGGCAAGGGAGAGCAAGAAAACGCTCATGACTCCAACATGATAGCAGAGCACAGGAAAGCTTGGAGAGAAAAGACAGCCACCAGTTTAACACAATCTTAGCACCAGTCTGCATTACAGCAGCCATGCAGAGTCCATGCCTGCACCAGAAGGTACAGAAACAGCAGGATTAGCTGAATCAGCGTACATACAGAGGAAAATTTCCACGCACCAACTAAATCAGCAAGGGAGGGACTGAGCTTAGGGTATACTGAAAATTATCTTCTGCTCAGGAAAGCAACTGCTGACCTGGAGCACTCTTCCCACCAGCAATCAACCCTGGAGTCCGGTGTCTTGGTCCCCTACAAGAGGCAGGGCTTTTTTCCACACTAACTACTTCCTATTTAGTCCTTGATTTCCATATGTCAACTCCATTGACAACAGCACAGTGGGAAAACAAACTGATTCATGCTGTTTGTCACCACAGCATACAGGAGTTTACCTGATACAGCGGTAGTGGTCACATTGTGGGCATGCTCCCACCTACTCCCTAACCCTCTATACTAGATTTGCTCTCCTACCTCCTCCTTTGTGCTCTTTTTGGTATCAGCTTGACTCTGAAAAACAGGGTCCACTAGTTCATCAGGAAAGTATGGTGCAAGATGTCACATTTCTGTGCGATTCCTGAATGTCATCATCTCCCTGTACAGCTTAATAAAGCTGATGTGAAAGATGTGTGGGAACATACAGCCCAGACAGGGAAAAGAGATAACCCCTGCTTCAGAGACAACAACCAGCTGATGAAGTGCCACTTGCTTTGAGTAGCCAACTCACTACCTGATTCACTACCAACACTCACTACCTGATTAATATTAAGAACTAGAAGTTCACAATGAGAGCCAACCAAAACCCTCAAATCACAAACCTAATCCTCGTGCAGGAAGAACTAGCTGTTTAGTAAGAGTTACATGAATAACCCAAAGATTTTAATAAGAAATTGCGGTGACCCAGCCAATAAAACACAAAGCTGCTCTTCAGCCTCCATGCAGCCCTCAGTCCTTGGAACAAGTTTGATATGATTCTCAGGCATCTTCCCATCGGAGATGTTTGGCTCTTTACAAGGGACCCCATTAGCACATGTAAGGCCAAGTTGGATGGGGCTTGGAGCTACCTGGTCTAGTGGAAGGTGTCCCTGCCCATGGCAGGGGGTGGAACGAGATGGGCTTTCAGGTCCCTTCCAACCCAAACCAGTCTTGGATTCTGGGATTTTATGTAGCAGCTGTTTAAGCAGCCAGTCCAAACCTCATGTTCTTTTTGTGCTCATGAGCTGCTGCAGGTACCTCAGTAGCTTTCACAGGTGAGAGGAAAACAGCCCTGAGCCACAAGTACATCTGCAGAGGCAAATCCTCTTTCAGTAAGGTGAGGAAATCCCAGCTCACAGCATAGACTGGCTTGCCATACTAGGATCAAAAAAATGCCACATATTCCCACCTGCCTCCAAGCCCAGTGCTCTCAAACCCACTGGCTGAAAGTGGCAGTTCCAAAAGGGGAAGCAAATGGTGGCTTTGCCTGCTTTTGACAGTTTCTCATGCTTTCATACAGGAAGACAGTCACCACAGAGCTCATTCAAGAACCTGGCAAGATGGAGCACATCTCATACACCTGGCCTCAGACAAACCTCTCTACCACACTCCAGCAAAAACCAGGCATAGTGTGAAACAGCTCGAGAGCTGTTTGAGCTTGTTTAACCAGTCGCAGGCCTGGGACAGCTATGTCCTAGAAGATCCAAGGAGCTATTAGACTTCTGCAAAGTTAATGCAATACTAAGTGGAAGGCAACAGCACTGCTCCTTGAAAAGTATGTTTTTCCATCATCTAGTGCCTCCTGGATTCCCTCCAGAGCCAAGTTTAACCTTGTGGTCCTGATTTAACAGAATAGACTTTATTGCTTAGCCAAAAGTGATGCCTTGAGGACTGGCACAGATCACTGCCATGAAGATGGCATGCAGAGGAACCACTTAAGGACATACCCAAGACAGAAAAGGCTTGACAGGGTAACCCTGAAGAAGTCATAAAGGGTTCTCCCTCCACCCCAAAGGCAGTTTCCTGCAGGCAATCCCTTGGTCTTCCTGCTGTCTTTAGACATAGGAATTAGGATTAGCTGTCACAAGGTGCAGAAGCTGTAAGAACAGCCATCAACACGTACCAGCAGAACCTTCTCCAGGAAGCCCAGAGTTCCAGTCAAACCTCCCCACAGAAGGCAGCAATTAAAACTGAATTGCAAAGTTGAACAGCAGCACTAATCACTATGAAAAGTGAAAAACACATTTTACACCAAGATTTGGGATTAGAGTACCCAAAAATCAGCTTCTTAAAAGAAAAGTGAGGCTCTGTCTAATGTGTTCTAATAAATGCAAGTTATTATCAACAGTGTAAGACTTTACTATTCTTCTGGAGCATGAACTTTATCATGGTGTGATAAAGTGTGTGCAGTTCTGGGATAGGTCTGATGTCATTTATCCCTTTAGGCTTTCTGCTATCTGCTCATGAGCAGGGAACAACAGGAAGCTTCTTGACAGAAGAGGTGCAGGAGCCCAATAAGCCCCAAAAGCCAGCTTTTACTATTTGGGAGCATGCACACTGAGTATTTCTTTCATTAAAAACTACCAAACTCTCTCTTCATAGGGGTCTGACAGCGAAGATGTTGCATCAAAAATAAAGCAATTTTGACAGGACTGAGGCCAGAAGCAGACTGACAGGGATTAAAAACTAAGGAAAGACTCGAGCTAGCTCGCAAGGAGGAGAGTGGGGCTCACAAGTGATAAAAGCCATATTTACAAGTCCTTCACACTCAGGAGAAAGGCAAAAGAAATAACTACCCTCAGGCAGGCTTGTGAAGATACTTTATGTTTAATACATCTGAAAAGAATGCATATACAAAGAACTTAGACATGAAAAAGCATTGGTTCAACACGAATGAGTCTACAAGAAATTGAAATTTTGGAAGATGGAGAAGATTCCCTAAGTCTTAAAAAATTTTGAATTTGCAAACCAAAATATATTTTTGGTAAAATCCTTACGATACTGCAGTTGGTCTATGTAGAGACCCTGCACATGATCCTCAGGGGTTGGAGCCCCTCTTACAGGTTCAAGGTTACTCATGAGCAAAATGCAGAAAAAGGGGTTCCCTCAACTGGTCCCGATATGGTGCCACACCAAACACCAGAAGCCCATCCCTGCACTTCTTTTCAACTGACACAGGTCTATCTTTCCATCCCTCCCTGAAGGATGCCAAGCCATCCAGCAAGAGATGCACCATCAGAGCCAGCTCCAAAACCCATTGTAGCATAGCCCAGGTCCCTTCAGGGTGTCCAAGCAGCAGTGTATGTGCTGGTCATTGTAAGCGTTTCTCTAATAATTAAGGACTGGCAGAAGGTAGATTCGTTAAAAGCCAACTGACCCAGCTAGGCCTGTTTCCAAAAGCGCAGTTATTTCTTCAACATGAGCCAAAAGCTTATGATGGCAAAGGTTAAGGAAGAGACTGGCAAGTTAGTTTCAAGTCTGATGGTGCATCCAGAGAAAATCATTCTCCTATTCCTAAGGCTTCATAACTTAGAGGACGGGATATAAACTTATGACCTGCACAGTTAAAAAGCCAGGGGAAAAAGATACGAGGCAACTTCAGAGAAGATGTGTTTTCTACAGTCCTTCTTAGAGGAGCACCAGCTTGGGACATTTTACTTTCCTGACTAAAGTCTGCTCATACCTAGGCTGCTGGCTGGCTGCAGAACAGCCCTACAAGGTCTAGAAACCAGAACCAAGTTTTGCCACACTGGCGTAAGGGGCAAGGCTTCAGTAAAACAGCCTAAAATTAGTCTGTTACAGAAAAAGTCATTGAGCATGCCTTGATGTTAAACAAAAAAAAAATTAGAAACAATAACAAAATAAAAAACTAGTAATGATCAGTGTTTTCTGATAATACATAATTACTCAAAATTAACTAGTTTAACTGAATTGAGGGGGCACTGGGGAATAAACACTAACATTCTCATCTCACACAGGGTTCGTGTGGGGGAGATGGGAGTGCAGGGCATTTGTCATTATTGCAAAAACAAATTTTAAAATTTGTATCTTTAGTTTGATTTTAACATTGCTTTTAGTATGACATCAAACACCAGCTTTGCAGAAAGGGCTGTGGAGGGACGTTCATAGCAGCACACACCTGCGAGTCTTCTTCGGCTCCGGGGGCTCCAGGGCAGCCAATATCGCTTCGTCAAATACATTCTTTAGGCCTTTCTGAAAAGGGGCAAAGAGAGAAAGGGGCAGTCTCATTTTTGAGTTTTCATACAAACAAAACCCCAGAAAGCCAAGTGGCAGCCACACCCCTCTAAGGACAGATGGAGATTTGCCATCCCCAAAGCCTGTCTGCCCAGCGAGGCTCTGTACCACTGCTGTCAGCAGCTCCCGAGCACAGCATCTCATTTTCAGAACACAAAAACTAATCCTCTGAGAGCAGATCAGTGTACTTCACAGAAGCAAAACACACGCACCAAAGTAATTTCCTTAAGGCAATTTTTATGACTAACTGGCTACTCACACATTTCACATGCTAATGACAAAGTAGAAAGTGCTGCATTCAGATGGAAGAGCTCAACCTGGAGCACACCTGGGACAACACACACACCCGTGTGTCAGTGGAGGAGAGACAAGGCAAGCATGCAATGATAACCTGGTCCAGTACATGCTCTGGTCAGGCATCCAGCCCCAAACACCCCAGGGTTAGAAGCAGCCAGGCAGAGCCCAGAAGCTGCCATGGTAGCAGAGAAGTCAAGCTGGGATGAGTAGAGGGGTACCATACACTCTGTTAAGGATTAAACTGGAGCCAGGATATGCAACTTGAATAAAGCTTCATCAGTCATTTATACAAACAACTGCAATTTTTAATTTCAAAGTTAGAAGACAAGCTACAGTTGATGTTTTTTCCTTAAAACAATAAAAATCAGAAGCACGATAGTAAGCAGCAGCTTTACATCTTACAGTAACAGGCTTTAAGGATCTATTATTGAAATTAAGAGCTCTACCATGTTAGTGAAAGCAAGAATTTTAACAGTTCATAAAGCAGTAGCAAGTACATCAATATTTCCTTCCCCCCAAGGACTGACAGATACTCCACTATAGCACAGACAACCAAAGCAACAGCAACAGAGAACATCTCACTGCACACAGGAGAACCAAAAAACCCTTCACGTTACAGCATCATTTGCAGATCACCAGTTCAGGTACTTTTGTCATGCAAATACAGTTAAGAGTCACAAGTAGAAACTGAAAGCACTCGCACTGTTTCTTCCGGTTGGATTCAGGAAGATCAAACACCATCTCTTATTTTTTTGATTGTTCTTTAAATAATGATGTAACCAAACCTTTCCCCCAACAGCCTGAATTATAAAGCTAGCCACACCTGGCAACCCAAGCAGCAGGGAGTTAAGCGAGTCCAGTTCACGTTCCACAGTCACAATGTTTTGCTAAAGATCTCAAGTACTGTTTTCAGTCCAAGAGCTAATACAGAGGTTGCTCTAAGATGGCAAGCAGGCACAACAGCTTTCAATCAAGGTGGTTTGATTCAGTTTTAACCAGGTTTCTACTGTAGTGGGACAGAGGAAGCAGCAGCAAGAGGGGAAGAAGAAAGTTTAGAATATACAGCACTTCCTTTTGGGCTGAGTTTCCGGAGGCTCGAGGGCAGCTAGGATAGCCTCATCAAACACATTCTTCAGACCTCTCTACAAGACAGAGGGGAGGAGAAAAAACAGCAGCCAGGTTAGAGGATTAGAGAAAAACAAGCAGATACAAAGAGCATTCAGGAGCAGGCTGAATTCACAGAGGCAGTAAACAGATTTACTTTGCAAAAAACCAAAGTAGATCCCAGAAGGAAATCTCCTTTAGATGACCCAGAAGTCAATGACAGACAGACAGAACATGTGACAGGCCAAGTCGGACAAAATCAACACTCAGAAGGGCAGAGGCACAAACACAGCAAGAACATGGGGGTGGGGGCCACACAAAGGGTGATGGTTTCTACTCCACTGCTGCACATACACTGAGGGAGTTTAAAGGGGAATAAATCAAACAGACGGCAGCTTGCCCCACCACAGAGACCCAAAAGGTCTTTTTGTCACCACCCACTGCAGATAAGTGAGCACCCTGGATGCACAGACTACTGCTCCCAACTCCCCCGGTGGCAGCCGGTCCAGAGCAAAGGCTCCAAACAACTCTTCTGCTTTGTGAATTCAGCCCCTGAATAACTGAAGGTCTCCAAATGGCTGGCAACACACAATCTGGGATGGAAGCAGGACCGCCCTGGTTAGCCATCATCACTGGCAGTCACTCACTCTCAGTCTTTAGAAGTGATGCAATACCTTACCAGTGCTACTCTGACACTGGGAGCCAGCATGGAAATGGTGCATTTCAGTTATTCAGTTCAGTTTCCAAAGCAAGTGTAACCACAGAAAGACAGGAACAGCATTAGGAGTGGAATAACTGGGATCCAACACCAGACAAGCAGCCACAGAGCTGCAAGACTCTGCAGGGGTTAGACCAGAGCACAGAGTATGCGCTGCATTTGCTGTAAGCACAACAGGAACAGTGCAGGGTGCTACCACTCCCACCCAACTCTGCCAAGTTACACACCACACTAGAAGTGAAACCTGGCTCAGTTTAGGCTAACTGGACTCGCCTAAATCTACTGTCATGAGTGCACCCTTCAAAAATTCAGGAGAACTGCTTTATGACAGCTAAAGGCAAACAGAAAAGCTTCAATTACATCCTGTGAACAACTGCAGTCTGTGCAAAATTTAGACTTCTTCTTTTAAGATCATTCAAATGTAACTGGTTTCTCCCTTACAGGTTATACTGGATATATCCCTTTTAGAAGGTCTTTAATCTTGTTTACTGAAGCACATACATGGGAGACCTCTAAGGCAGTGCCATCTGGAAGCATTTAAGGCCATCACATTACATGCAAGATTATACTTGAAAGAACAATATTGAAGGAAACTACAATGTACATTCTTGTGCATTCTGTACATCCTCGTGCATTCTGTACATCCTCCCCAGCAATTTTTCTTTTTCTTTAAATGGGTTGCAACTCAGGCTCACAAAAGAGCCAAAACCTTCAGATAAATAATGCCTCTGAAGTCTAAATACTAATTAGATTTCCTTTCTCTGTGAGAATAATTCTGTAGCATAAAATCAATTATGTACTGTTAGATAGATGAAGAACCCAGGCAGGGCAAGAGTCAAGAAAACAATTTTACTTAAATTCTCCTACTCAGGAGAACTCCTCTTTTGTTTTCCTATTGCCAAGGAGAAATTTGTTCAGGAGTGCAGAATTTGGGATTTGTTTTGAAAGACCTAGCAAAAAGGGGAAGAGGATAAAAAAAAAGGACTGGGACAAAACTGCTGTGAAAATGGACCAGGGTTAAAAGCCTGGATGACCACGAGTAACAACATGAAGGGAAGGAACTGTGTTCAATACCACAGGCACACAGGCCTGTTAAAATCATGACTTTTGTGTTACACTGGGAAAAGGCTGAGATCAGGCTTCCTTTACTCCCTCTGTTTATGGACAACTTAAGGTACTTTATAAATCTGTGTCAAAACTGTCAACCCACCATCAGGAGGGAAAAGAAACCAAGCACAGCATTCTCTCTGGTGTCAGGTACTAGGATTGGGCTTCAGAAAGTCCACTCAGACACTTGCACCCAAGAGTAACAGAAGTAACAATCACTGTAGTTGCAATCTGTCAGTCACCCTTTCCTAACAGCAAAGTCTTACCTACTTGTCACAGCGGCACTGGGCCCTATTTTGTAGAGAAAGGTTGGAGATGGACACTGAAAATGCCTTCATCACAAAAAGGGATTCCACAACCTGAGGAAAGGGGGATAGAACTGGCTCTCCAATAGAGCAGTCATTCAAACCTGGGGAGAAGATACTCTGTCTTTACAGAAAAAACTCAGAAACTCAGCCTCTCATGACCCACATAGTACAAAAACAAATAATGCCAGCTCCATGATTCTACGATTATTTGCTACTGGGGTGCCAAAGTCATTTGTAAATTAGTTGGGAAGAAAAAAACCACCCTGGACTGCTGAGGTGAACTGCACAGACAGCAGCCAAGGCAAAGAGAGACTGAATACTCAGCTGAGTCTCACTTCAGCTGAAATCAGCTACTACAGCATTGCCTTGCAGGTAGGAAAACAACCCTCCTGGCCAGGGAAGCAGCTGGCTTCTGTGTTCAGCAAGCTGCCAGTGAGATCACTGCAGGAGCTCCACACAACCCTTCGCAGACCAGCTACGCTGCTGTTCACCAGCTACTGATGACAGACCCAGGAAAAAAGTGTTCTGTAAGTCAACAACAAATGAAGGGAGAAGAATGGAGCAGATGCAAACTGACTAGTCATCCAGATGAGAAGGCTTCTGAACCCTCCTCCCAGGTCACTCCTGACTCCTAAAATCATCAGTGGGTATACAAGCACTAACGCTCTGGAAGAAGATCAGGCTGAGCTTCCAAGTGCATAAAGTTGTTCACTGCAACAGATACAGATTAGTCTATCTGTAAATAGAAAGAATGGATAAACACTGACATTTTTTGTCAAATCAGCTCTTGCTCTAGTAATTCTAAGTGATTCCATGCAATTTGAGCAGACTAAACAAGGCAAGTTCAAGGCTACAGAGGAAAGGGTCTCAGTGAGCAATACAGGACAAAGGCCCTGGCAGGTATTTACCCAACTAGCAGGTTCTACAGCCTAGTTAGCAGCAGCATTCAGGCTGTGCCAGACACCATCTAAAATGGTATTTTGGGGCTGAGCAGATCCAAGAAAATTACAGCTCAAGCACAAATAACCCTCAGCTTGCCTGTGGGCAGTTAGGAAGCACGGCCAAGACCACCTTTTGATCAGGGATTCCCAAGATGAACAGCAGCATGCCTCACCACACCACCTCCAGTGCCAGCGTCCTGCACAACTCCAGCAAAGCCACTTCCTTCACAGGAAACACCCAGGGAAATCTTTGTTACAAAAAAAGCCTCAGGACTTTAAATGGAATGGATTTTAAATGGTCAACATGCAATCTGGGCAAAAGGGGCAAGATAAGTAGAACTTCAGGCTTTGTGAAGTTTGGCAATTTAAGTTTTGTGCTCAAGGAGATGAATGCACAACATAACTGGAAAGAGTGAGGGGCTTGATACTGTGCACCCCTGGTTCCATGCACATCAGGGAGGAACAAATTCTTTACAGACCAGCATTAAGGAAGTTGTTAAAAGAGTAGTAGTCAATTCTGCAAGAGTAGGAACCTAGGATTAAGTCCCCAGAGCATCCAAAGTCAAGGCAACAGGCCAGCTAGCCAGAAAATGGTTGCCACGCTAGTATTCCTAACTGAAAGGGAAAAGATAATTTAATTTCTTGCCCTCAAATCAGCTACTTTAATTGGCTTTACACTCACATTCACAAGTTATAAACATGATGTGAGAACTGTCTTAAGAACTATTTAACTTATTTTCTGTTTCAACAGAACTTCCATCTGAAGGAAGGACACAAGAAACAGCTCACCACCAGCTGCACAGGAAGAGAAGGCAGCTCTCAACTATGAAGGTTTCTGGTCTTACAAGTACCAGCATTAACTTTTATGAGAGGCTTTTTCTTTCCTTTGCCTGCTCGCTTCAGCAGTGAGGTGCACCCAATTATTGTCTGTAATGCACCTTCTAAGTTTTCAACAGTTATTTTTCTCCAGCACAGAAGCAAACACAGTAAGCACATCCTCCTCCATCACCCCTCTACACTAGGCTTAATCCACACAGGCTGATTTTCTCTGTACCACTGCCAACTTCCTGTGCCTTAGAACAACATGACAAAGAGAAAGCTACAGTGTAAATAGCAGAAACAGAGCTTATACCCCTTCACATCCACATTGAGCTGTTTTTCCCTGGAACTGAAAAAAGTATGGAATATAAGCAAGCAAAAATGGTCAAAGACCAACCCTTACCTGCGTAAGTGCAGAGCATTCCACGTATTTTACAGCCTTCAGGTCGCGGGCCAGCTTTTCAGCAGTCTCTGGAGTTATGGGCTTCTGCTTGTTCTTGGCAAGTTTCTCAATTGTTGAGGGATCATCTCTTAAATCAATCTGGGTCCCAACAAGCAGAAAAGGGGTCTTTGGACAGTGGTGAGTAATTTCAGGTACCCACTAAAGACAGAAAAGACACAGCATTTGTTACTAACCACCTAAGATAACTCCTGACGTATTTCAGCAGCTCCCTTTTCAGGCAGAGTTCAACCAACCTTTTCTTTCACATTTTCAAATGAAGAAGGAGAGACCACTGAAAAACACACCAGAAATACATCTGTCTGTGGATAGCTGAGAGGTCGTAATCTATCATAGTCTTCCTGACCTAAAGAGGAGGAAATTAACACTGTATTAGACCCAGACAACAAAATCCTGCCCTTTGCAGTGAGTCAGAATGCACATTTCATCACGGTAACATTGCTGTGATTAATCTTAACTTTTAAGCAAAGAGCCAAGCATATGGTGAACTCAAACATTTCAAAAATCTAGGTTTCAATTCCAGAATTCATTCAGTTGCTATGTAACAGTGAGCTGCTGAAAGTCAGAGGAAAACCGGGAAGTCTCCAATACATTTTGAGATTAAACACCCTCAGACTGCGTAACACTCTTCTCAATTATAAAGGAAAGTTGCAGAACATGGATCCAGTTACAGATGAGGTCCTCTGCACCTAGTCCATTCATCACAAGTATTATGCCATCAAATTTCATTACCCTGCAAAAAAAAACCCTGCTCTTTGGAGGGGAGAAAAAAAAAATCTTGTTCACAAGAATGTTCTGACTTACGCTGTGAGCACTCAGTGGTGTCTCCAGGCATGAAGAGGAGAATGTTGCTAGTACACAACCATGACCAGGCCACCCAGCAGTATTCCCCTAAAATCTCACCAAAGTCCCAGTATGGGCTGTGTTTTGGAAGAAGCCAGCCTCTTCCCTTTGAGTTCCTATGGGCGGGCAGTCTCTGTAAGGCACCATTAGCACTGATCCACCAGCCTGATTCTGTCCAAGCTCATTCTTAAACCTCCTCCTGCCCAATTCAGCAGCACTGCTTTTAGAAAGCAAATTTGGCACTGAATCTGCTGCACATACTGGCAACCAAATCCAAAACACTTGGTTAAAATGTCTCAGATTCCAACTAATGCTGTCTCATTCATCATTCAGGACAAAGACCTACAAGATCTTGAAGGAGCCGACACAACATCTGGAACACTTCAATGGAGAAGACCTACAGTTTGAAGACAGAAATCTAAACAGCCTATTTCAGCTACTGTGCTTGGCTGGACACAGAGGAGTAAACACTGACCAGAATCATAGTTGCAGAATGGTTTGGGGTGGAAAGAACCTTGAAGCTCATCTCATTCCACCCCTTGCCACAGGCAAGGACACCTTCCACTAGATCAGGTTGCTCCAAGCCCCGTCCAACCTGGCCTTGGACACTTCCAGGGATGGGGCAGCCACAGCTTTTCTGGGCAACCTGTGCCAGGGCCTTACCACTCTCACAGGGAAGAATTTCTTCCTAGCATCTAATCTCAATCTAAAATATCTTGTGGCAATCAACAGAATACTCAAAAAAGTCTGTCTTCCAAGTACAAGCTCAAAATACAGATTTGGGTTTTAATCTGAGAACTAGCAATAGGGGCTTCATCCATTGCTAAATTCTGTCACCTGTGCTGGCTGCTATTTAGCAAAAAGCAGGCAACCATTAAGAACAAATACTTTCCCCTCAGCAGTTCAGCTCTGGAAAGAAAGCCTTTACATTCACAAGTGCACAGAGTCACCTACATGCACTCAAGTCATTCGGTAACTTCTCAGAATTACAAGCTGGATCACTGCTCATGTTGATAGTACAGGAATGTGCATAACTACACACACAACACTTCTCAGAGATCTGAACCCTCAGCAGGAAAACAGGCAGAGAAGGACCCAACACAACTTTTACCCACACAGGGACAGTGCAATTCTACAACTGCTGTAGGACCACCAAGGTCCCTACAGCAGCGCACACAACATGTGTCAAGAAGGAGTCTCTCTTCTCCACCTAACTCCTCATCAATGAACTAGGGAGCTTACAATAACAGGAACACAAATCTCATTTGGGAGGAGAACATGGAGAGCTAAGTGAAGCCATGCTGAAGAATACGTTCAGTACAGACAGCTCAGGGTACAGCTGCAGTGCCAGCTGCAGGTTGAGCTCTGGGTGTCCAGGAGCCCCAGATGAGCAGGCACTGACCCTCTGCACAAAAAAGGGCCCAGAGACCTGTGGCACCACCAGCTGATAGACGTTCAGAGATACAGCAGGAGCCAAGGACTCAGCTGGAAGCCGCCAGACTTACAAACACATGCTGTGAGGGATACAAAAGCCCACGGTTTGCTTTGTTCAGGGTCTCTTCCCAGAGGCACTAGCTCAAACTGTTGTTTTGGTTTTGCACCACGACTAAATTTTAAAGATCTGGACGTCTGAGACATCTATGGGAAACCGGGGGCCAAGGCAGTAAGGAAACCTTGTCTGACTGTCAAGTGTGGTGCACGTTGAGAGTCAAGCGAGGCCCCACTGGGTCGCTGGAGCTGCCACTACAAACAGGCTTCAGTCCCAGCTCAGGTGGTGAAGTGTGACTGCCAGAGTGGCTCCTGGATGGCCAAACAGGAAAGTTTCTTTAATAGCTATAGGGTTTAACTGGAAACCTAAGATTGTTTCATTAATCAAATTAGGTGCTAATGATGCACCTAAGAACACAGCTGGAAACAGATGAAATTATATCAGGACAATTTTAGACAAAAGCTTATGAACTAAGCTCTTTAGAAGGGCTCTTTTGAAGAAGAGCTTACAATACCAGTTGCTGCCACATCACTTCAGTATTATTATGCAGTAGGCACTGAGTATCCAGCAGCTGAACCAGTTTCTACCCTTTCCTGTTAACTTTTCATACTTGCAAAGCAATGTTTAGCTGTTTAATCACTGCACGTTTCTCCAGCCTGAAACTGAGACGCAGCTTCAACAAGAAGCCAGCAGATTTTTAATTTTTAAAAGCACACAGTGAGAGGGTTTATGAAATCCACACCCTGACTTCATCCATATTAAGGATGCAGAGACATACACATATTTAAGACATTTTAATATTAGTCATTCTGTCTTGACAGAATCAAGAGAGATTTTCCTCTTCCATTAAAAAAAAAAGTCTCCACCAAAAAACCCCCAATTGTATCTCTTCATGTTCAACATCACCTCAGGTAAATCTTGGTCAGGTACAATGACATAAGCACTTGGTTTCTCACCTGCAGTATCGAAGAGGCCAAGGGTGTAAGGCTCTCCTCCAATCATCACTGTTACAGCATAGTTATCGAAAACCTGTCAAGAAAAGAGACACACATTTAGAGGGGACATGAATAGGCCATCTCTCAAACCATCATCTTACCCATCTTGCCAGAGCACCTCTGATTTGAACAAGAGACACCTCTACAGGAAAACAGAACCGTCAGGCTTACACTGCTATTACCACTAATACCATTAACAAAACAATTCCATACGGAATAGGGATACTCCAGCTGTTTCCATGACATACTAAAGCAAAGGCATATGAGGCACACCACTGAATAAAACATGGTGAAAACCACTGAGCAAAACACCTACAACAGTGTTTGCCCATTACTGCAAGGAGGTTTCCCATGATGCCACAGAAACTCCGAACTTCAACCTTAGTGTGACAGAGTAAATACATCCCCACCAGGACAGAATGGGTAATGTCAGCCCTGCCCTTCAAGGGCACACAGTGATGGGGCTGCATCTCACAGTACCCAAATCCTCTGAAGTCCATATTTTTGAATATCTAGGGAACTCTACTAATAGAGGCCATCTTTTCAAGAGGTATTTATCCTCCATCTTTGAAGGAGGCAGTATCTGGTAAAAATCAGCCTGTGTCAAATTCAATCTAAATAGAGAGTCTGGCTCCAGATACCAAGTTCTATTGCTTCTGCAACAGCACCTGGCACAACAGTACTGCCCTCCAAAACAGACCCGTTGCACAGATCAAAGCCAGCACTACCCAGTGTTTCACCCACTAACTGGTTTACAGTACAACTGAGCGCAAGGGCCTACCCAAAAGCTCACCTCCAACACCCAGCCACTCAGCAGTGCATTGTCTGAGGTCAGCATCCTTCATTCCAATAACCATGTTATCTTCAGAACCACAAAAGACAGAAACTACCTTTGGCAAAAGATCCTTCCCACTGCAAAAAAACCAAAATCCACCACCTGTCCCTGCAAGTTGCTGCATGGTCACTTGGGGCCAGTCGGAATCTCCAAATGATGACAGGGAAGTTCTGCTTCCTCAAAGAACTGCAGCCTGAGCAGTTCTCACAGCTGAAATAAACCCCAACAGGAAAGAGGCCAGCAGCCACCTCAAAGGCTTTCCATGGAAGCGAGCAGGGAGGGATGTGGAAAATAAGCAGTCACATGCATCTGTTGTTAATATAGTAAGAGCTTAGGTCCTTGGGAAAAAAAAAACACCAAAATTTGAGGTAAGAGCAGTGAGACGGCACTTCAAAGCTGTACTTTCCAGAGTTCAGATGTCTCCTTCCCACCTGACTGCCCTGGTTAAAGACAGACTTGACACTACCCTAATTTTTTCGACTTTTCACTACTCACAGTGACTGAGAAAGCAACTATGGCCACTGCACATCCCCAGAACATCATCCAGAAGCAGAAATCCACTTCTCACACTATTTTGAATTAGCACACTCAAGATTTTAAAGCACTGCAAGAGACTCCATCACTCATCCCCATTACCTGCAGCCCAATCCATCACACACTGCACTGGGTTTGCCTTACTGAACACACAAGAAAGCGTCCAGCTCCAAATAACACCTTGAGGCTGAGGGAGGGTGGAAAGTATTTCACAGGGCACATTCAATATGCCGTGACTGTACTGCTTTAAGACCCCAAAAGACAGATCAGGACAAGGACTCCTCTGTTCCTAGGAACAGAAAAAGGAACCAGAATGATGAAGGCCAGAGCATTTGCTCTTCCAGATATCAAAAGATGGTCAGCAGCTCAATCCCCCATGATTATCACCCCATTTTTGCTCAGCTACCACCTGCAACTGCCCTTTTAGGGCAATTAGCACGTCTTCTTTCTCATCTTTTTTTGTTTTTAAAACTTCCTATCTGCAAAATGGGATTTTTTAATTTCAGTATTTTTGTTAAGGTACAGCTACTATTGAAATGTTTCAGGTAGAGCCCTGAGGAGGCCAGGGTTACGAGGCTGGCCTTCATACAAATCTAGCTACTATAGTCTCATAGCACAATTCACAGACAATTTCATTCCCAGTTGTGCCAAAAAGGCTAAAAACCAGAGCCCAAAGAAGTTTCAGTTCCTGCCAATGCCAGACAGCCCATGGCAGCAGCTGGCATGAGCTCTCATGGGACAAGACTCACACTTGAGCTGTCACAACCCAAACATTGCCAGTGTCTTTCCACAGACCTGCCCCTCACTTCCTTGATTTTTGAGAATGGCAACAATATCAAAAACACACAGGTAACAAACCATGTGCGGTACCACCACGAAACCCATCTTCCACTGGGAAATATCCTCCATCAAGAGAAAGGATTGCAAAACATAGAGCCAACTGAACAGAACTATCTATTGGTCTGAACTCTCCATCCATACTGTGGCCAGGCCACTGCACAAGCACAGCAGTATCTGTTCTATTTCTCTGTCCATTTATTACTAGAAGCATTAGCTGGAGTATCAGAGGTTACATACCAGTTTCCAGAGTCTGAAATATGCCTCTAGGTCACAGAATTAGGAATGGGCCACTGATATCTCCAGAACAACAAGTTCCTCGAGCCATGAAGTTCAGAGGTAATAAACATTCCAGAAACATGAGGCAGATTTAAAAGGTACTATAAAGAAGCCTTAGCACACCTTGAACACACTTCACTGGCAACTAACTTTTTAGCAGGTTTTCCACATTCCTGCTAGCAGAGATTTACAGCTAGTACTACTGTTTGCAGGACAACAGACAAACCTGAAGGCTTTCAAAACATACATTTTTAAGATTATAACATTTTTCAACTTAATCACTTCCTTTAAGGGATAAGTACAGAAACACTCACTGCTGAACTCACTGACCAATTTCACTTTGCCTTGACTATAAAGAATAGCTTAAATAGGACAAGCAGCCTACCACAGTTTCAGCCCAGGATGTGACTGCCCTACAAGCCTCACATCAGGATACCTGACACCACTGAAAAACTTAAGAATGGTGAAACAGTTTCAAATGCCACTTCTCTACCAATCCATAACAGAGCCCATGAGAGAGGCTGATCCTGGGTCTCCGCGATTACAGCACAATCCACAAGTTCCCAACAGTGGCCACTGCATTTGCCCTGGACACTATGAGGTTTGGGAGTCCTTTCATCTTTAGTTCCTGATCTACAGCTAAAGACAAACATTTTTATTTTGTGGAAGTCTGTCCTACACAGGATAAATCTTGTATTTGGCAAGTTGAAAAATTCTGGATAGCATACAAAGCCAATAACTCAAAAAGATGTGATGATGTTTACTGCAACTTCTTTCCCACAAAGAGAGGACATTTCTGTAAAGCCCTATTCCGAAAGAGCTATCAGGCAGAGCTACCTGGCATCTCAGAGGAGCTATCTGGTCTTCTGAGCTACTTTGTAACACAGAGACTACCAACCCTTTCACTGGCAGGTGTTCTCTGTGATGCATTTCCAGATCCAAATTTGTTTGGGATACCTAGGTAAACTCTTCACCTGGTATATTAGTAGAAGATGGCCTTTTCAGGTCCATATTAGAAAAGAGAGAAAATTAGTAAAAAGTGCATCCAGCTGTCAAAGTCTCTTGCAGCAACCTCACTAAAAACTGACCCACCTCAGTGGCAGTACACTGATCTTGCATATGCAGAACTAAGCAGGAAAGCACTTTTCTAACAGGAAGATTGTACACATGCCTCACAGGCAGCCAAACTGCTCTCAACTTGAACTTCAGATAAGTCAAGGGATTCGGTATTTCAGAAAACTGAGCCTGTGAAACTCATAAAGGTTACTTCAACATAGCCAAGCACTACACATAAAACTGGCATACATTTGGAAGTACAAAAGATTGTGACTGCACTCAAACACATTCCTCATACTTAGCTGAAGTTGACCAGCCATCCCCACAGTTCACTACACCTTTGGATCTTTCAGAGTTGCAAAAGAAAAACAAGCCTCAAAAGATGTTAACTGGAGTCACTTACTATTCGAGCAACATGAAACACTCCTTTCCCCAAAAACAAAGATGTAGCAGGAAGTGAGAGCACAACCAAGAGAGCAGGTGTTCCTACTGCTTGCTCTCCACTGGTCTGCAGTTGCTCACACTGCTAATCTCACTCACAGAATCCACCCACAAAGAGAACGCAGATTCTGCAGAGCAGTCAAGCAGCAAGAACTGACCAGATACAGGTGAATCAACCAGCATTACCAGGTGACATGGAAGGCAGCAGCAGGTTATCAGACTGACTGCCGCTTTTCCATGCTGTATTAGTCAGTCTCCAAGAGGAAAGCAGGCTGTAAGAACACATATTAGGGCATGCATGCCATCAAAGTTAGCTCAAAAGGGAACTCACTGTACCCTGCCCCACCATGCCCAAAGAACATGAGCCATTCTCACACTTACCGTTGGTACGTATTCCGATGGGAATTTATTTGTCGTATAAGAAATTAAGAGACAGGTTTTACCAACAGCACCATCACCCACTACTACACACTTGATCGTCTGCATAGCTGAAATCTACTAGAATATCAACTCCAAAGAGAACCTAGAAGAAAAAAAAGAGATACATATATTTAGATGTTTCCCATACTCACTAGATAGCCATGTACATCACCTTTGACTGGAGCCCAAACCACTAACAGCACATCTGAGATATGAAAACAAGACATTCCTAAATGAGCTGGTAGATCTTCTCTTCCCACCATACACACAAAGCTGCTCACATTCATAAGCGAAAGAATTTTTGCCTAGTTACCTAGAGGTGGGCAAAAACATCTTTGGGCTTTTCCAGATTCAGTTTTTAATGCATGGAAACATCTAGCCTCAGATGCACTGAAAGCTTGAAGTGTAAACTCTGGTCTTGAGAGCTGCTCAGGAACACACCTGCCTCCCAGAGAGCTCCCTCTGTAGAGCAGCTCAGCATGAGACACCAGCAGTGCTTTGAAGCTAGTTTATGGAATAAAAATGAACATGTACACACAGAAATAAACATGATAAGTTTCTTCTTTCCCTGTCTTTTTTAAGACCTAAGCACCGTTTTACAGTCTTCTGGTTAAAGTTGCTAGTTAACACACAGCTCTATCCCCACTGTGAAGTGTTAACAGCACTGAGAGCTCAGCAGGGCAGATCCCAAGAGAATTACTCTTCAGTAATCCAGATGCACCCAGCTACTCCAACACGGTCTCAGCAAAAACTTTAGTACATGAACTAAACCAGTATGCATCACCAATATCTCCTCCAAACACTTGCTGGCTACCTCCAATGTTGCACAGCCGCCCTTCGTTTGTGTATTAATTTAATTAGAGGAGTACCAGGCCTCTGGTCATTCCTTCACATAGGTGTGTGAAATCCTGACCCCAGCAAATTAGTGGCAAAGCTCTCACTGACTGTCAGCATCATAACATCTGAAGTACTTTTATTTACAGCAACAGAGACTTGCTGCAACATCTTTGTAAAGTCCTGACGGGGGCCAGACGGTGTTGCAAGCAGCAAATTTGCCATCATAGGAAGAGCAAAGCTTTAGCCAAGCAAGGATGCTGCCATGGCTCTCAGGTCGGGGTAACTGCATTAAAAAACCCAAATCAATCCCTCCTGAACTATGCATTTGGTCACTTCTTGGGGATTTCACTTCTTACAGTAATGTGAATAAAGTACAGTGCAAATCCAGATTTTTGAGGCTTTAGTCACAGCCAGCAAGATGATTTGATACTGTATATCACACTGTCATGCCTGCAAGGAAAGGAAATTACTAGGGACTCAAAAGAAACATACCACCCCCAGCTCTTCTTCAGATACTGCAGAGATGCTCTAAGATTTCAACAAAGACAGCTACCTTCATAATAAACATCCTCAAAAGTTCCTAAGAACAGAACTTGTAGGGGAATACTAGTCAGCACCATTCCCACAAGACCCGGACAAAATCACAAGCAGTTTTAGGAAATGGCAGCAAAGATTCTCAGAGCAGGCCATCAGCCAGCACCTGGTACACCAGGCACTCACACTGCCATCCTCATCTATAAATCTTCTTTCAGCAAGCACAGAGACAATGAATGATGTGTGTAAACATCAGGTGTTGCTACTAGTCCTCTACTTGGTGCCCCATTTCAATATCAATAGAATCTATTGATTTATGCAGATCTCAGTTTCACAGTGGACATTCAGCAGGATGCACTGTGCAGACATATCAACAGACCCACACACATTTACTCAGAAGGACAAAGCAATTATTTACATTTCAAAAGACATCTTCTGTTTTCAGGCCAGTTTACATCTAAGTACTATTGTTCAATATTACCTCAGTTGCAAAGTGCTCCCAAAGTTCTGCCTTGCCATGCTGGCGGCACTCATTGATTCCAGAGAAAGTCTCATTTCAGAACAAAAAAAAGCAACCAGATAGAAAGCAGGCAGTGGAACAGCACAGCTCAGGCCCATATTAAGAAAGTCTTCATGCTCAAAGCAAAGGTGGAAAGGGATGAGCCTCTCATTAAGGAGATTTTGAAAAGGAAAACACACCAAAACTCAGGCCAAGCAAACAACCCAAGTGTATTCCAGCTAACCCCAGCCACAGTCAGCAGTATGTCCCACTAGCACGGGCAAGACAATTCTACCATCTGCCTTTTGGTTTGGGCAAAGCTGAAAGCATTCAGCTCTGCCACTGCTCGGCACAGGTAAGCTGCTGCCTCCAGTAATTCCTCTCAGAGTTAGTAAATGAAGGACAAAACAAATCCCCACACTGGGTTTCCCAGCCACTTCCCCTATGTTTTTCCAATTTCCACTCGAATTCGTTACACTGCCTGGCCAGTCCCTGGAACCCCTGCTCCAGCTGTCCCTGCTCATCCCAGGGCTGGCACGAGTGGAGGAACATCCCTCTCACATAACAGCACTTACAGTCACCCCTTTAGAGAAGCAAGCTTTCCACCCTGCTCTCCCCTGAGCAGACTCCATGCTGTAATCCTCCATGCTGTAATCCTCCCTTCCTGTTCTACCTCCCTCTTCTACCCACTTCCCTAGTTATTTGCATTTTCTTGTTTACCTGTAATTTGCAGGTTACACATCTGCTTCAGACCACCTGTCCAGAGCCCAGAAAGCACACCAGAGATAAAATCCTGGCTCTGAAGCATTCCCTGTGCTTACTGCAACACACCAATCCATGACTCTCTATAAATCCAAATGTTGTATATTACCAGAAAAGCTCACATACACCTTCGTAAAAAGAAAAAACATGGGTTTAGTATTACTCTTTAAAGCTCATTACTCCAGAGAGCACCAAGCAAGCCACAGCACTAAAATGCATCTCAGGTCACAGAGTGTGCTGCCAGCCTTTGCTTCTTCCCTGTCCTTGGACACAGCCAAGTCCCCACGCTGGCACTGGGAGAGAAGCTGCTGTTCTCTGGCAAGGGCTCAGGTCAGAGACTGGGGCTGACACAGTACTAGCTGCACACACACCTTGCACACAGCTCACATTATTCCTACCACAGCTCCAACTCTGGCAGTGAGCTATCAGCCCTACCCACACAGTTTCTCTCGCAGAGAACACCAGCACTGCAAATCAAGAGCATCTGCAAGAGCACTGCTCATTCCCTCTGCACCTCCAATCCCCTCCTGAAGTGAAGCATTGTCGTGGTGCACATCAAAGACTCAAACACACACACCACTGCACTGGGTGAGGCAGCACTCACTATCTTTTTCTAGCAGGTGACCTGACCCTTTCAGTTTTCTGGCAGTGGGAACAAAACAGAGGGCAAATAACGCAAAGCCTTGCGCCAGAGTCTAAAACAGAACCTGAATGGCACAACAGGGGTCTGGAAAAGACCGGGCAAGGTTGTTTTCTTTCGTTTTTTTCCTCCTTTCTAAAGCACAAAACCAACAACATTTACCATGAAAATCACTGAACTGGACCACTGGGAGTTCTCTATGAAACAAAAGCAAGTACCAGTGCTCTCACACAAGTTGTTCAATTGTGCTCACCCCCACCCCAATTAGACACTTCAAGATTACATATTAAAAGGAACAAAACACATTTGAGCACATCTCTTGAGTAAACGGATCCCCCCACTTTTTTTTTAATTGATGTATAACTTTATGTTTAAATACTGAAACAAGATGGTGTAAATTTTAATCGGAATTAGAGTCTTCAGCATAGGTCTCCAAAGTCTTAGCAGTGGCAAAGTGGAGTTGCTGAATAAATTATTTTCCTTGGATTAGCAGGCTTTCTAGATTAGCTGGATGAGCTACTTCATGTTTTGCACTTCTAAGAAGTCCATAGACCACAGCTGAAAACAAGCTCATTTCTAAGGAGCTTAGATTCACTATCCTGGAATCTACTCTTCCATAGGAATAGCTTTAAGGATACATACATCATTAACTTCTGGTTTAAAAGTAATTTAATCCAGTTTGAAATTAACCAGAGAATAACTCATCCCTGAGTGCAACGACAAGGAAACAAAGAAGTTACAGAGGCTTTGGGTTTGTTTCCCCCCTGAAGTCACCACCTAATAAAAGGAAATCTGTATGTACAACACCCAGCAGAGAGAGCACTCCAAGCAGTTTTAAGTATCTGAGGGAAATGAAAGAGACTGGAAAGCACTGAAGTCATTCCAGCCTGACTGCAGTGAGTGGATTTTGAGCCATGTAATTGTGAGCCATCTGGCCAAGCCCAGAAAGGAGAGCTGATAAAGACTGAGAATGCAATGCAGGTCAATATGACTTAGTTCTGTTCAAGGAGTTCTAAAGACTTCTTAAAACATAAATAAAAATTACCAAAAAAAAAATAAATAAATAAAACAACAGAGCATTGCACTGATTTAATCTCTCAAGCCTCTCTGTAGTGTAACCAAAAACATCAGCAATTCAGTAAAGTACATGTTAATTAATGATACTTGTAGTATTTGCTGGATTTTAACCTGCTCAGCATGCGATCACAACAGCAAGATTTCACAGAACTCAACACTGTCCTAGGGAACTGGGATCTGGCATCCTGGAAACTGTGGATTACACAGCCATGTAAACTCTGTCAAATTCATAGGCCCATTTTACAGAATTTTGCTTTAAAGCTCAATTACACTTTTGTGGAAGACAGCTGATCTGCATTTAGGATTAATTCCAAAAGCGTTAACAGAGATGCGAGTAATACAACAAACAAGGAACTGAAGTCTCCAGTGGGACATTGTGGAGGTTGGTAATCCTTCTTGGTGCAAAGGAAATGCTGGAGTGATGCACTTTGGTCACACAGGCCTGTTCAAGTACCAAGACACTGACCGATCACAAGAGGCTGAAGAAATCCATGATACCTACAGCAAGTTCCCACTGACTAAGCACAAGCCATACCATCCCAAACACACTGGCACCTCCTGTGCAAGTCTGACTTTCCCATTCTAAAGGCAAGGCAAGCACATGGAACGTGACGGTACTACAGGAGCCCTTTGTTTTCACAAACTCTCTGTAACTTAAGAGTAGCTGCAATCTGTTCCAGTACCTGTGTGCACTACTAACTGCAGAATTAAGTCAAGTTTTGTGGGGTTTTGTACACAGTCGGTGTTCCTCACTACACCCAGAGTTAAGAATCTTCATGATCTCACCTTCACTCTTGCTGTACATGCAATCTGAAGGAGAAACCACAAGCCTTAAAGCTTGTTAAAATTTCTCTAACTTTTAAGCTACTGAAGTTTGTTTTCAGGTTAAAATGTGTACATTCTCCCAGCCAAAGGAAACTCTGCTGTCAGATCTGTGTCTGCGTGTCCTGAACGTGCTTCCTGCCTCGGCAGCACCACCACTTCCTCTTTCAGGCAGGACTGAAACTGTTGCCATTTCATCACTAGGACCAGCTCCCTTGGCTCGCTGCAAGGCACTGCTGACCAAGAAGCCATTTGTGGTGCTCTCTGGGATACACCATTAGCTTACAAGCTGAACCTTAACCAGTCCACCACAGCTTCCAGATCCTGTCTGGGCACCTGCTCCACATTCCAAGAAAACAAACAGCCATTTCTGAAAACTAAGATTTTTTTTCCCCACCCAATGTCATTTTACAGTTAACAGTTTATTCATCCAATTCAAAGCACTCAGGAGTCCATATTGAAAGGAACAATATCCACAGGATTTTACTCATGATCTCTGGTAACTACTTTTGCCCTTCCACGGTATTTTCATTTCATATCTTATAAAACCACACCGTTCTAAATAAAGTCTTCATTTGTACTTGATAATTTCTTCCCAAATTAATCTAATCCATTTCAAGGTCCTTGCCCTCAGCTACCTCTTCTAGCCCTACTATAAACAAACACTTCCTTTTCAAAGTGACAAATCTCTCCAGTCACAGGGGCACTGATGAGAGGTACTTGGCTACTACAATCCCAGCAACCTGATTTGCCTCACCAGAGAGACCTACCAGCATTACATGGAGGTGTATTGTATGCCTGTATTACAAACACTACATGACAAAGGTCATTGCGTACAACATACCAGTTCTCTGCAGAGATCCCAAGCCACTAACAAAGGGACCACACGAGCTCAGCTGCCAACTGCACAGGGAGAATACCTTGGACCTCTTGGTACAGTCACAAACCTGTGATGCAAAACATGAACAGGAGCCACTCTCTGATTAAGAGCTAAACTCCAGAAAGACAAACTGGCACAGAAGGAAAAACTGGTTTTAAGAGCAGTATCACCATGGCTAGAATTGTCCTCTACAAATGTGCAGCAACCATCTACAGACACTATGCAAATCCTCCAGCCCAAAGCCCACCTTCCAGCTTGCTAGGAATCATCATCTTCATGAAGATCTCATCCCAGAACTAAACACATCTGCCACTTCTATGCTAGTAAGGCAGTAAATGACACGTGAAAGAATATACTGGGTTCTAAACCACCTGGTGCCCAAGCTCAACTGCCCATCCTGCCCACAGCTTAGGCTGCTGCAGACATTTAAGCTCTACACACAAATACACTTGCTCCTACATGTTCCAAGTCAAGCTTATGGCCTGGGTCTTTATTTTCTTAGGTGAGGCTTAAACTGGCTGTTGAACTACAAACCAGCACTGGAGTTGCACTCCTCTAGAGCAAGGCAAATTATGAAGTCCAAGCTAAAACCTGCAAAAGCACAAGGGACAGACCTGAAACACAATCTTGTACTCCATCACTTCAGGATCTCGAAAAGGATATCCTGCTTCAAGCATTGTTTTGGGGTTACCTGCCACTAACAGATCAGACATAATCCTTTAAATACTACCATACTACTTTACTTTAAATACTTTACATACTTTACATACTACTTTAAATACTACTTCTCCCTGCAGAGTACAAATTCTATCTCCAAAAACCAGTGTGGCTGTTCACTTTATAAGCATGTCTAATTATGAGACACAGCCAGAAAAGCTCAGTTGCACTAGAAGCTGTGTCAAGATAAGAATTCACGTAAAGACCTGGATCTGCAGTGAGTGGGCTTTTATCAGAGGTTGAAGAGACCGACAGCAGCAGAGCACACTGGTGGGCTCCATCCCATGTGCCTGCTCACACCAACAGTCTCAACCCGGTGTTGGATGTCAGCGTGAGAAACTTGTGGGTAGGCATACAAAAGCGAGCAGTAGGAAGAGCCACAGGATCACCATCACCAACAGAGCTGGACTGATACCACGACAGCGCTGATTTAGCTCATAGGCTCCTTTTGTTCTTGAAACCCACAAAATTTGCTATCATTATGGGAATCCCTGTTGGAGATAAAGCATGTGTCCGAGGTCCTCGAGCATCTCTTAATCTGCCACTCAACAGAGCCTGTATATCCCAACACCTCTACAGGTTTGAAGCTCCCATTTCTGGACAACTTACTATGAATTGCCAAAGAAGCAATTCTCTTCTCAAAATGCAATTATCATAGAGCTATCATAGAATAGAATATGCTGAATTGGAAGGGACCCCACTGTTTGACATCAACTGATATTTTCTATACTTAATGCAATTTTCTTTTTCTAATTCTGTAAGATTTGAGAGCTACTTTGCACATCTTTCTAAAGGCTCCTCACAACCACCTGGTACATACGCACACAAGACAGGAAGTGAAGACAGCTAGGCAGGGGAATTTTAATAGCCTGAGCTCAAACTACCAGCAGCACCATAACACACATTCCAAGTTTTGCAACTTCAGAAAAAGGAGGGGAAAGCCATGTCATCCCATTTTAGCCCTAAATTCAAAACCAGAAAGCTGACCAACTAAATAATGTGACTCAGCAGGCTCTGCTGCCACACCAGTTACACTGTGGTGCAGCTGCGCCTACACTTGCTTTACCATAGGCATTGCCCACTATCCCACTTCAAGGCTCCAAAGAACCACCTTCACCTGAACACCAAGTCCACAGAAAAAATCAAAAGTGACAACTTCACCATTATCACTCTGGTTAAGGTTACACTGTCAAAAGTAGCATCAGCATTGGAAAAACCCGCCCCAGATTAATCACTGAGAAGCGTGTGGGGTTACATTAAATCCTTTTCTGTCAAAGGCATTTTAATCTTACCTTATTACTCTTCACTTTGATACTCTACAGGAGGCTGTTTTCCTCAAACATGCAACAAAATCCTGTTCAATATTTTATTACCACTTAAAACCCCTTATTTTCACTAGCTTAGTTGCATACTGATAATATTTAAAAATACAAGAGGCACCTACACTCTTATTTGGACACAGCATCAAACCAAGGCCCACGTGGCCCTGATGGCTCTCCCCACATTCCTGTGGCCAACTATATTCCACAGTGGTAGAAAAGACACTGGCAGAAGTTCCTCTGTTTTGAGGCATGTTTTTCCCCTATGAGAAGCACCCTGCCTTGCACACCACTGCAGCAGAGCCTGCTCACTCCTGTTATGCTCAGGGAATAAGACAGCTGCAGGTGCTCCATCCACACAACCAGAAAGTTCCCGGGAAGACGTGCTGTGTTCAGGGGGGATAGCTCAGGCTGTGTACCAACATGCTGTTTGAAGACTAAAGAGATAAAGCTTTGTTAAAAAACACTGCAAAAGCAACTTTTCCCAGACACTGAGCTATCCTGGATTGCTGTTAAAATAAAAGTAGCTGGAAGGCTCACCAACACCAGGACAGCAGCAAGGGAGCTGCCCTTCATTCGCCTAACCAACAGAAGGAACCACAGCAGCTCAAACCACCCCACTTTGCCCAGCCCAAGATGAGCCCTGGCAGCCCTCTCCTCGGGGCCAAGAGCCTGCTGGGCAACTGGCAGTTATTCAGCCATCGGCAGATGCACAAGAGGCACATGAAGAAGTAACAGCAAGAGACTCACAAAGAAGAAATAGCACTCCAGGACATGAGAGACTCAGCAACATTTCACATGCACTAAACCCTAAAAGTACCACTGAACTCAAGGTAACTGCTCAAACGCACTGCTCCTGTCAGATCCAGGCCCCACACAAGTCCCTCTGCATTCAGCTGTTCCCCAGCTGCTCTTTGGTGCACACAGCCATCCAAGCTCACGGAGTAGCAGGGGCCTTCCTGATTTGCAGGAAGCTGCAGGAGCATTTTTGTTATTATTTCCCCCAGACAGAACACTCATCATCAGCTAGAAACACAGCACAACATCCTTCAACTTGAGAAGAGCTAAGCAATTCGAACCAGCTTCTTCCAAAGCAAGACAATTCTGGCAGCCTCAGCTACTGCTGCGAGTCTAGCACCACATGCAACAGCAATACTCTGCAGCTGCCCCAGGGCCTCTACCAGTCTCACTCCACAGCAGCCTAAGGCTTGCTCTAACACCACTTCAGCTTGGTGAAAACCTTCACCTGCCAGAGCTCAGTCTATGCTGGAAAATACATGCTGATCCCACATAATCTGATCATAGGCATGGACAACTCGGCAAAAATGACCCAGTACCTACACGCTCTCTCCAGACAAAGGCCCCAAGGCCCCGTGTTACTTTATTAAAAAAGGTTTTGCATTGGTTTTTCATGAGACGAGAAAATAAGTGCATGGACCAGCTCTCCTGGTAGGAATTACGCCACAACACTCTAAAGTAATGGGGTGAATTGGCAGCACAAGAGCTTAAAACAGAAAAACAGCTTCAAAAGCTTTTGCAAAACAAATTCTTCATTTTCTCTTTATAAAATATCACTTGTTTAGAAGAAAAATCAACACATTTCAAGGAAAGAACAGCCGCTCTACTGAAAACAGGCCAATTAGTATGTTGTAGCTTTACACCTCTTTAGGTCAGTCATTCTCTGAAACTCCAAGGGACGATTACAAAGATTAATTACACAACAACAACACAAACTTTGCTTCTTGCTCTCTCTGTTTGCAGTTTTCTGCACACCCAGGGCCAGGTAAACAAATCCAGTTCGTCCACTCAAAAACAACTTAAAGGATTCCCCACCAGAAGCTGGGAATTACCTGCCTTAATGCCATTCCTGTCACTCACCTCAGGCATTGACATACACACCACAGGCTGCAAGAGGCAGCTGACTGCTATGTTGAGGTGGCCAGACATCCTCAGGGAGGGAGAACTTTTGTGCCAGGCTTCAGCCCTTGCAGAAACTTTGGAGATAGGGCTTTCTTTACCTACCATTCCTAATGGCAATCCTTCCGGATGGACATACCCTTAGTTTGTATAGTGTAAAACCATAATAAAGTGCAAAGGGTAGGGCTTGGAGGAAGCCAGCTGATTAAATGGTAACAGGCTGCAGAAATGTAAAGATACTTGAAATTTCTTTTAAAACTTTAGATAAAAGCTTATCTGGTCAGTAAGTTGTTTTATTTGTCATATAGTAACTATTGAAAATAGGGTGCTTTCACCTACATTCAACGTAAGAGAGTGAAAGGAGACAAGGAACAAGACTAAGTGGTTAAAGAGAGCTTCTTGCTACCTGAAGCACCAGAAACCAATTTCACTTCCATTTGATTTGACAGCACCTTCATCTCCTAAAACAAAAAAGATGTCATTCATTCCTCAGGAAAAAATCTTTTCCTCAAGGGCAAGGATAACTACACCCCCTACAATTCCTCCTGTCTCCTGCTTTAGAAACTCATATCATAAATTCATGATGGAGTCAAGGGACACCAGGAAAGCTTGGCTGACCACAAAAGGCAGGCAGAGGAATGAGCGGAATAAAACACACAAGCCCACAGACAACTTTTAAAAGCTGTGAGCACTCACACAAGTATCAAGCAGATTACACACACCTCAGCTGCAGTGCTGCATGTTCGTTTATGGTCCAAGTCTTCCACAGCTAGCAGCAGAGCTGGAACCCAGCTACAACAACCCACCATGGTAACAAGAGAGCTGCTGAAAAGGTTTTAATTAAAAGGTCCAGCTCTGTATGCTCATAAGACTTGGAAATTTATTTTAGTACTAGAGCTGCATTTTAAGCAAAAGGAACCTCTGCATCAAGATTAGTGGCCAGCTTCATGCTGCACTTTCCATCAGCCTCACACATGCTTTACAGCAAGGAAAGCCCACTACACACATGTAAGAGAAATCCCTGGGAGTTTCACAGGGCTCCATTTCTGTTTACTGTTGGTTTTTTAGTAGAACTACAGTTTCCATTTCTGGTACCTCACACTCTAGAGCTTACAGAGCTTTTCTATTTAAACAGTAAAAACACCATGAACTCTCCAGCCCTGGCCATCAGTTTCAGGCAAACGAATAACCCTAAAGCAGGGCACTTAATGAATTCAGAGCATCAGTTGCAGGTCATGAATAACCAAGTTCAAAGTATGCAAATCTAGTGATTAAAACTTCTGCCTAGGATATATTACCAAAGTGAAAACATGTTTCATCTTGCACCACAGTAATTTTTTATTCCTTGCCAAGACTTAAAAATCCCTTTTCTCTTTGTTACTGAAGCATAAACGTGAACAGTTTAAACACCAAACCATTTTTACAGTCAGCAATACACTGATTCAAACCTTACATGCACGTCTAAGACCTGACTCAAATACACACTTGCCTATTACTATCTTCCTCAGAACCCTACATCGACAACAAGAGTTTACAAAGCAGAACAACAGCTTCTCCACATAGTCAGCTGAATACAATTTGCTTACCAAAAAAGAGAAGTTGTAATGCTTTACTGAGTTATCCCAATCAGCAATACAAAGAGCTTGAGCCAAGTTTTAACTGCCCCTTCAAAAAAAAAAAAAAAA
>VZTE01003946.1:33066-54189 GCA_013397775.1 Eulacestoma nigropectus | reverse complement strand
GGCGGGCGCGCGGCGGCGATGGGCGGCGGGGCGCGGGAGCTGGCCGGGTACCTGGCGGCGCTGGCCGGGTGGGTGGCGGCGCTGGCGGCCGCCGTGCTGCCGCAGTGGCGGCAGAGCTCCTACGCCGGGGACGCCATCATCACGGCCGTGGGGCTCCACGAGGGGCTGTGGATGAGCTGCGCCGCCCAGAGCACCGGGCAGGTCCAGTGCCGCCTGCACGACTCGCTGCTCTCCCTCGAAGGTGGGTACGGGGGCCCGGGGCCCCGTGGGATGAGCCCCGCTTGCTTTCCTGGGTGCAGTCCTCCCTCCCCCTCTCCGCCTCGGGTCTGAGCTCCCCTGGGATCTTGAGCTGCCCTTGTGCCCCTGCAAGTCTGAGCCCCGCTGTGGGTTTGACCTTCCCCCATCTGGCTCTGAGCCTCTCTCTGTGTTTGAACCCACCTGTATGGGTTTGAACACACATCCCCAACAGGTCTGTACCCTCTTTACGTCTGGGTGCCCCCTTCCCCCTGTGGATCTGAGCTCCCCTGGCCCCTCCTGGGGCCTGAGTTGCCTTCAGGTCCAAGCCCTTCTTGCCCCCACCCCTGTCATAGGTCTGACCCCTCTCAGAAGGGTCTGAGTCCACTGAGCTGAGCCTCGATGTAGGTCCAAGCTTCCCCCTCCATCTGTGAATCTTGGGCTCCAACCTCCCCATCCTAGGACTGAGCCTTTCTTAGCCCTGTGGGTTTGAACCCCTTTGTGTGGCCGGGACGCTCCTGGCCCCAGTAGGCTTTGAGCTCCAATGTGGGCATCACAGCTAGGGACCAACAGTGTCCCATGGGGACATCAAAACCCCCCACTCCGTGACTGTGCATCACCCTTTTGGCATTTGGTGACTGTGGTGCTGCTCCAGGCAAGGTGTTTCCCAGCCCACGTAGTTGTGACCAAGATGAGGGTGGCAGGTGGGAAGGTCAGGGAAGGCACTGGGAGCAGTTCCCTGGGCTGAGCTGAGGTCTCCATATCTGCCAAGTGGGGAGGATATACCATGGGAGCTACACAGCAAGGACAGGATTAAGGACAGGTCTGTCACCAGCGTGGAACGCGGTGACCTTGCTTTCCAGTGCCTGGCTGTGGCCTAAGGCACCTGCTGGGAGCAGTTTTTCTTCCCCCCTTGCAGTTCACATCCAGACATCCCGGGCTCTCATGGTCATTTCTCTCCTCCTGGGCTTCTTTGGCATCATCGTGAGCGTGGTGGGCATGAAATGCACTAAAGTTGGGGAGGAGGATCCTGTCACCAAGAGCCGCATAGCTGTTGCTGGAGGTGTCCTCTTCGTTCTCTCTGGTAAGGCAGCTCTAGCCTTTGCACATCACTGGTGCAGGAATCCTCAAACACCTTTCAACACTGATGGAGGAAGGGGAGCAGTTCGGTGAGGGCTGGATGTCACTGACAGTTAGCATTTGATGTCTAGTGGAACAGCTAGACAACCCTCTCACTGTAGGGGCTTGGACTAGGTGACCTTTAAAGGTCCCTTCCAACCCAAAACATTCTGTGATTCCATTATTCTGTGCACAGGTCTATGCACACTGGCTGCTGTGTCGTTGTATGCAACACAGGTGACCTATGAGTTCTTCAGAGAGAGCACCATCCCCATCAACGCTAGGTAAGAGCCTGGCTTAGGGGCTGCCTTTCTTCTCTTGTCCCTGCACTTCCCATTGGACCTTCCCTTGCTGGTTTTGGTAAGGCACGGGGTTGTGGGCCAATATGCCTCACAGGTGGGACCTCTGCCAGCCCTCACAGCCACCTGGCAGAAGATGTCCCTGATGCTAAAGCTTTAGTTGTTACCAGATGGGACACGGTAGTGGTGCACATGTGAAATTTCAGCCCAGGGGAGGATTAAAGGATGGGGAAACATGGGAGCTGGATACAGCCAACAGGAAAGATGGGGATGGAGAGGCAAGAACCAAAATCTGCCTTGGCATCATTGGTCACCTCATCAGGGCTTTGAGCATCCTATTGCCCATCTCAGTTTGCACCTCTGCCTCTCTGCCCCTCCCTGATGCTCCCTCGCCCCTTTCACCACAGGTACGAATTCGGCTCTGCTCTCTTCGTGGGCTGGGGGGCCGCCAGCCTCTCCATGCTGGGCGGGTCCCTGCTGTGCTGCTCCTGCCCTGCCAAGGAGCGCCGAGGACAGCAGTACCATCGGCAGTCACAGCCCTCCACAGGCCGAGAGTATGTCTGAGCACTAACCCTGCCCTCGTGCCACCCAGTGCCTCCCTCCTCTCCCAAAAACAGGCAAGACCCTGGCATTCCCACCCTGCCTGGACCCTGAATGCTCCATGAGACCTTTCTCCTCCTTATCTTCCAGGTTTCAGCACCATTTTCAGTGCCAGCCTCTAAAATAGAGGTTTTAAGTGTCACGCCTCCCATACCCATCATTGCCATGTTCCCCTCAGCTGGGTGGGGTGGCACCTCCAGCCCCGCAATATAGCCAGGCCATGTCTGTCTGTCACAGAGATGCTGTGGGGGTGATGCTGGGAGGCTGATGCCGGTGCCACAGGGCACAGAGCCAGTCCCATGGGGGTGTGCTGCACAGAAGCACTTTGTGCCATGACCACCCCTCTCCCACATCCTGTTTTCAGGAGCAAGCGGGGAGGAAAGCCAGTGCTTGGTTTTCCTGGGCTGAGGTTTTCACTTCTAACAGCACCAGCCCGACTCGGGGCTCAAGCATCCCCACACCCTGCTCTTGGCAGAGGGATGCTTTCAGGGTGTGGCATTCCCATGCCTCATTGCTACCAAAAAGCAACATTTTTAAAATTATTATTATTAATTATTATTGATTCCTGCCTGGAGGCCAGTTGCTCCAGCTGAGCTCTGCCAGTCTAAACCTGCCTTGGGCTTACTCCTGTCCAGGACCAGGCTGTGCCTTATTAAACAAGAATAAATGGGTTTGGGCAAATTGAAGCAGCAAAAAGGAGTTCTGAACACAAAGGATTTGTTTTTATATTTGGTGCCCAACACAACTATTTTGAGTGGCAGATGGACAGAGCCCTGAATTTTGGTGCCTCCCTGCTGGGTCCAAATCCCTCTTCCCCGCCAGGATCCCCTAGAGTGGACAGTGAAGGCTCCAAACACAACCTGCTAATTGCCTCCACCTATTTGTACCTCTATTCTACTGCTACTAATTGTTTGCAACTGCCAAAGCTCCAATTTCATCTGTAAATCCCCCAAACTCCCTGTACTCCAGCCCTACTGCAGGTGTTGCGCCAGCCAACCCACCGAGAAGGACACTGGAAATTATCCAAACAGCTTGATTATCTATTTTTTTATTATTTTATTTTTAAACCTAAATATGAAGAGAGAGCTGATTTTTAAAATTTTATTTTGCTCTATTTTCTTTTGTTTTCCTCTATTTTTATTTTGCTCTGTTTTCTTTTGTTTTCCTTTATTTTATTTTATTTTATTTTACTTTATTTTACTTTATTTTACTTTATTTTATTTTCTAATCCTCTGTTTTATTTTGCTCTATTTTATTTTACTCTATTTTTCTCCATTTTATTTTCTTTCCCTCTATTTGATGTTGTGCCCATGCCCTGGTCTGGGTCCCTGGCTGTGCTGGAGGAGAAGCAAGGCTATTTTTTCCCCAGGAGAGTGATTTTTCTCTGTCTCCCTGGCATTAACTGCCTTTTTCTCTTTTAAATTGCAGCCCCTCTGTAAAACTGTGTCCTGCACCCCTCAGGGGAGAGCAGTGCTTGTAGGCTAGCATCACCCATCAGATGCTGAACCCAGATTTTGGGGTTCCCCTTGAAAAACACCAACCAAAAGCCACTGCAGTGAGGATTGAAAAGGAACCTTGTGCTTTAAAAGAAACAAACAAAAAAGAAAAAAAAAACCAAAACCAACTAAAAAGGCCTTTTTATATTTCAGTGTAAAGAATGTTTTTTTTCTATTAATATAAATTCCATTAACTTTTCTATGGGATGCATGGCCTTGGAAATGGGACAGGTGGGGATTTTTAAATGCTTTTTTTTTTTCTTTTGCTGTTTGTACTAAAAATTGTGACTCAGTGGTATTAAAATATTTTCAATCATGGGCATCTTTCTGGAACTGTCTCTTTGATCTCCCCTCATTCCCCATCTGGACCAGTCCCCGCTAATGACTCCAGTGCTGGGTCAGAGCCACTTCTGCAGTGTGGCAGGAGCCTCTCCCCCATCCTCAACATTTCTTGCTCTCCTGGCTAAATATCTTGAGTCTTTTGCCACGTGTTGCTCTCAAAGGTGGGGATGGGGCCTTACACATTTCTTAATTTAAGGTTAAACCCCTGGGAATCCAGCTTGGCCCCTACACAAGTCTCTTCTCAAGGCTGAAATGCCACCAGCATCTTCCACTTATGGACCCTCTTATGCACCCTCATAGCTGAAGTCTCCCTGTTTTCTCCCATTTCCCATGAATTCAGAGGTGACTTGTGCCTAATAGGGTACTTTGCAAATTTAAGCTGATTTTTGCTCCCCTATGCAGGGTCATGACCCCTGCTGTGCACATTTTTCTTCAGAGATCATGTTTTCCATCCAGGTTTTTGCATGGCTGCTGTGTCATCTTAGCATCCTTGTCCTGCTCCCCGTACCTTGTCCACAAATACATCCCATCCCACCTCAAACCCAGGGATTTGCTGTCCTTGGTGGTTGCCGTGACATCTCCAAGAGTCACCTGAGAGCTCCCTGGAGATGGATACCCAGGCTGGAAGCACATCAAAGAGGGGGTCTGCCTTTGTTCACAGCACAGGCAGGCCAAAACAGAGTTTCCCCCTCCAACACGCATCTTTTGGTCATTAAACCAGTTTGATGAGCAGTATTGTGGTTTCTGGTCATAACTCTTGCTTTCAGCCAAACCTCTGGGAAATAATAGTCATTTTTAAATGGGCAGAAATGAGGGAAAAGGGAAAATGACCCCCACAGAAGGGCATGCAGAAGGGCTTTTCTCACACCTCTGAGACATGGCTGTTTGAATTTGGTGGTGTTTTTAATAATTCTTATTCACTGTTCTGCCCCAACAGCATCTACCAAGTCCTCTCTAGTTCTCTGGGATGATCCCATCAAAGAAAATATCCTTCTTTTTTTCCCTTCCAGCCACAGCAGGGTTTTTAGTACAGTATTTGCTAAAGTTCAAGGTTTGAGTCTTGTCAGCACTTTTTTAACACATGGTTTTGACAAACCTTATGGTACCCATGATCTGATTTTCAATGGCATTAACCCGGGAAAGGAGCTTAATCATTTGACTACTGCTAGTTCTGCTCCTCTACCTGCATCTTTTCACCCCCAAAAAGGTTTCAGTTGGGGATTGACAAGGCAGATTAGTTTGATACATCGTGAACTGAGTGTTTAGATGAGCAGAAAATATAAATAAACTTATTTTAGAGGTGTTGCCGAGACACGGAGGTATGGTTTTGTATCACATGGGGTCACACAATATTTCATGTGTCATAGATGTCCAAGAACCATAAATTCCTGAGCTGTAAAGGTCAGGAAATGAAGGTTCACAAACCCTTCTGAACATTTTTGGCCCTAATTCACTGCTACATGCCAAAGTATTGGACCTGCCATGTGCCAGAATTCTGGGAAAATAGGATAACTCAAAGCCCCAGGAATCTCACACATGGGCACCTGGGGGTCTCTGCGGGGTTGAAGCTCAAGGATTTGCCAAGATGGGTGCTTTGCCAAAATACCCACAGCAAAGTGCTGCAGAGGATTATCTAGAGGGAAAAAAAAACCACAACAAAAACCAAACCCACCCTAAAAACCCAAGTGCACCTCAACTATGATTCACAAAGTGGAAATATGAGTGTTTTCTGTGGGTCTGAGTGAGAGATGAGGGTGAGCCATGGCAGAGCCACGAGGCACAGCTGAGCCCAGGGATGCTCAGAGGATGCTGTAATACAGATCCTGTTTAATCTTCAAATAGTAGGGGATTAGGGAACAAACCTGAAGTTTTTAGGGCAGCTCCAAGTGCCAGACAGCTGGGGTGCTGCTGCCCAGGGTCACAGGCACCTCCTTGGAGGCTGATCAGACATGGTACCTGAGCCATCACCACTGCAGTGGTTTTCACTTGTTTTCTGCTTAATGGGCAAAAAAGAAAGGTCTTAATTACCAGCCAAAGAGGTTCATTATCACCCTGGCATTCCAGCTTCTTTCTTCGGCCCCTTCCAACCCTCTGACTCTCCTACCACTCCTGGATCTTAGGCCACTTCAGTGTCTTAGGCCACTCATTCTTAGGCAGTAATTGAAAGGTCTAATTAGAAAACAGGAGGTATTTGTCCAGGACACAGAGTCCCCCACCTGGGGAGAGTTCCCAGCAGGTTTCCACCACTTTCCCCATGTGACATTTTTGGGGAGGCTCCATTCCCAGCCTATGACTGCTCTAACTGCAGGGATGCCCATCATGTCTCAGAGCACAAAGCCCAGCTGATGTACCTTGGACAAGCCTTAAATAGCCCAGTGCAGGCTCCAGCCAGTGCTGCATATCCCTGACTCCATTAGATGAGTCAGGATCCAGTCCCGTCAGCACTTAAAAGCCTTCCAGACCTACATCCCTATCCCAAATCATCAGCAACAAAGAGATTCTGTCATCGTCCCACTGCAACAAGGATGAGCCTGCGGTGAAGGTAATGCTCCCCCGTGAACCCCTTTTATTATCAACAAAGAGCTGATTTTTCCCAGCGTTAAGAATTTCTTTCTCTTCCTTTTTTTTCCTTGCTCATATAACAGAAGTGGCTGAACAGATTTTCTTCAAAGGCTCCAAAACAGCTGGGGTCTAGCAGAAACAAATAAGGTTCTGGAGAGTTAGCTCAGAAGGGAGCCTGGGGAATTTTTAAAAATTCTTGTAAATGGGGGTCTAAGAGACTGCCCACTTGGAGTGAAGCTGATGGAAGTGATCAGACATGATGGGAGAGCGATGCCTCTACTCCCAGTGACATCCCAAGAGGGGATGTGGGGGGAGATGGGGCACATTGGGTGTGGGGACCACGACCCTCCTTCCCATCTCTGCCCCACAGGGAGCCTGTGCCATGCCAGGGTGGGTAGCCTCTGGCTGGAGGTACCAAACCTGGTAATGATGAAGAGTTACCATCTCATGGTAATTAACCGGTGTAGCTCAGAAACTCATGTGGTCTTGCTAATTAACGTTTGTATGGACCCCTGTCCAAAGGGCTGTTGCAGTGGTTGCAACTTCAGGCAGTAAAATATTTGGCATTTTGGGTTGCAAAACATGACAAAGTGGGATTCCTGCCCAGGGTTTGCAGACACGATGTCCCCTGTTCATACCTTGGGCACAGCTCCCCTCTCTGCAGAGTCCCTTCATCTAGGGATGGAAAACATCCATCTAGGATGGAAAACAAATGGTCCCATCCCTTCTGCTCTGTGGAAAGCCTTGGCAGCTCCTCAGGGCACCTACATCATGCCCCAGCAGCCTTTTTCCCCCTTGGAATGCAAGATACTTCTTTGGGCTTGTTCTTAAGATTAGGACACCTCCATGGGACACTTGCTTGTGCTCCAACCTGGATGTTCAACACCTCATAGCTTTTCTTGGAGTAAAAAACAAAAGCAAGAAAAGGTAGAGGATGTACCCACCAAGTCATATGGCAGGGATGGAGGTCTCTAGAGGTTCTCTGGAGACATGTGCTTAGGTCAGAGGTTTTTTTAGCAGCAGTTATTTGATAGTGGTTTCCAGCAGCTCTTGATTCCCAAAGGGCAAGTACTGATGGTTGGCAGCTTCTATTTGGAAGAGAAGGAACCAATGTGGGAATGTCTCCACTGCAAAATTACTGTGAGTCTAAAAGCTATCTTTACATGGAAACGTGGTGGCCCAACCTTGGCTGAGGATATTAGAGCATTTTGACAGCAGTGAGCACTGTGAGAAAGGGCCCAGACAACTCCTAGGGATCCAGAGGATGCCTGGCCTTGGTGGCACTTTGTCCTTGGAAGACTGGGTGTCTGAAGTAGCCAGAGCAGAGCTGGTGAACACGTCTGTGCCCTTGCAGGTCACCCCCATGAGTGCAGCCCTGCAGGTGACAGCATTTGGGCTCGCTCTTCTCTCAACACTATTCCTACTCCTGGCCACGTGCACGGACTGCTGGATGGTCAATGCTGATGACAGCTTGGAGGTGAGCAGAGAAATCACCTGGAAGGTGAGCAGAGTGGCCACCTTTAAGGTGAGCAGAGCAATCATCATCCTCAAGGTGAGCAGCTGAGAGCAAGGTGGGTGCCTTGCCATCCATGAGGTTGCACCATGTCTTCACATGCTTGGAAAAGGAACATGGTGGGACAAACCCACTGCTTTTTGAGTTGAAGGATTAGAGGATTATAGAGATAGAGAGATGGAGCAGGAGAAAACAGAGAGCAGGTATGGGCAGGGAGTGACTGGGACATGTCCAGGTGTGGTGGTGGGAGCCTGAAATCTGCCCTGCTGGGCTGGGAGATCCATGGGAAGCTGGGGAGACTCTGGTGCTTTTTGCATGAGTGCCTTTTTCCTGCTTCCAGGTAAGTCACAAATGCCGGGGCCTTTGGCGGGAGTGTGTCACCAACATGCAGGACGGGGTCAGGACCTGCGACCAATATGACTCCATTCTGGCTGACCACCCAGGTGAGCTGACCTGGCCTGGAGACATTTGTTAAGTTCACAGCTCAGAGTCTTCTTGCAAGGGAAGAGGGAAAGTGATTCTCATTGCACCAAGCTGCCCTTTTGTCAGTCAGCCACACCTGCCTAGGGCTGCTCTTGGTCTCCTGCCCCAATAACCTGGCCTGGGCAGCAACTCAGGGTTCAGTCAGACCTGCCATGGGGTCATCAGGCAGGAAAGAGGCCGTGAAGCTGTGCCACTTCATAACAAACATGTTCTGGCATGTAGAACCTAGGATTTGCAACCCACCATGCTGCAGGCAGAGCAAGGACCATTCCCACTGGCCAAGTACTGATGCCCACAGCTCAGGGACAGTCACATCAGGGTAGGGACATTTCTTCTGGCCTGCACAGGGCACATCAAGCCCTGCAGAGAGAACCCTTGTGTTGGACCATGGCATGGAACAACACGGATTCAGGCAGTGGAGAAGGAAAGTAGTCCGTATGGACTAAGGGGGGCTGCCACCTTGCTCTGGGGAGGAGGGACCTTTGCAGGGCACAGTCCCATCACAGCTGGTGATGTGATCCATGCCAGCTCTTGTTTTTCACTGATATATTGACATTTGCTGTTCAAAACACGTGCTATACAACTTGGAGGAAGAAACAGTGTGGACAGCAGTGTCTTCTGCTCAACGTCTTGAGCAGGTGACCGCATACCAGGTGCTGATGGGTATACCTTGAGTTGTTTGGTTTCTTGAGCTGGTCTAATCATGGGTTTAAGTCCTTATTAAGTTTCTGATGAGCTTGTTGAGCACCTTCCCTTGGCCCATGGCAGGGTTGGTGGGTTCCAGTGTGATGGCCACTGGTGAGCTGGGTGACTCTAATAGGGACATGGGCAGAAATCTGGAGTGGAGAGACCTGTTCCTCTGATTATTCTTCATTCCCATTTCTGGTTGTTTTTCACTTCCCCGCCCAGTGAAGATTGTGGTGACACGGACCCTGATGATCACGGCGGATCTCCTGGCTGGCCTGGCTTTGGCTACACTGGTCCTTGGGCTCGACTGCATCACATTCCTCAAGGAAGATCCTTGTGTCAAACTGAAGATGTGCTATGGAGCTGGAGTCATACTCGGCGCTGGGAGTGCGTGGCTGGGAGAGCTTGGGAGCAGACAGACCTCATGTCCCACAGGGAGCTGGGGAGCATGCTGGGAGCTAGCAGCACCCCCTCAGCGGGGCTTGGGGAGCATGGATAGTTATATGGTTCTTTTTAACAAGCCCCATTCCTCCTAGGCATCTTGGGGCTCATAGGCTCCGTGTGGTATGCGGTGGACGTCTACGTGGAGAGGGCCATGCTGGTGTCACACAATATATTCCTGGGAGTCCACTACGACTTTGGGTGGTCATGCTGGCTGGGGATGGCTGGCTCCACTGGCTGCTTCGTGGCATCTGTCCTGCTGACCTGCTGCCTCTATGCCTGCACAGGTCAGTCTGTCTCATTCCACCCCATCCTATCTCAAGTAGCTTTTTGCCCTGCAGGAATACGGGATGAAGGACCAGCTCAGGGGGCACAGGGGCTTCTTGCAGGGTCCAGCCTAACCAAGGAGACCCCTTTGTGCCCGGCCTGTTCCCCTTGGCTGGGGAGGCTACACAAGGCAGAACAGGGCTAGAGTGAGGGGCCCCATAAACCCTGTAAGGGCATGGAGAGGGTACAGGGGTCTATCCACATCTGTGGGCCTCCAGGTCCTGGTGAAGGTGTGCTGATGTTTACTCAAAGCAGTAGCTGTGCTGGAGCTGAATCCCTGACATCAGCCAAAGCCTGAGCCAGTGGCTACAGAGATCTGCTGGTTGAAATCCAGCCCCACCACCAGGGACATCGGGCAAGTGATGCCTCCCCAGACATCATCTCCAATCCTTATGCCTGGTCCCATGGGGTGTGAAGTTAACCCTGCTGGCTGTCTGGGTTCACTTCTCCTGCCGTGTCCCTGTGCTGTGGCAGCCCCATGTCTCCCTGCAACTGCCAGCCATGACACAAACCCAACTCTTTCCTGGCAGCCCCCAGCAGCTGCTGTCAACCCCAGAGGCATCCCCAGCCCCAGGGCCGAACAGCCACCAGCAAGATGTACGCCATGGATTCCCGTGTGTGATGGCCAGCAGCACCTCCTGCACCCAGCCCCAATATGGGACGGTCTCCCTGCCAGTCTGACCCCATTAAAGCACTAGCACCTGTACTGAGACATTTCTGCAGCTGCTTCCAGGCTCTGATGCAGCCAGATGGCTGCTAAAAGCGAGGGTACTGCAGCAGTCAGCCAGGGAAGGGTTTTTTCCCCACTTCCAGACAGGTTTCATGAAAATAAATCCCAGAAAAGTGTTGCTTTAAGAAAAGATGCCCCTGTTCCCCAGGAAAGCTGTCAGGACACTGAGGGCAGAGTAGCTCCTCTGACATTGCTCATCCCATGCTTTGGAGGAATTCAGTGGCAAGTCTTTTCTGCATGGAGCAGCACTGACTCCATGTGGCTGGTAGCCCTGGTTCCTCCCACACCAGTCCCACTGGAAACCTTCCCTGGGCTCGGACACAGGGCAGCACAAGGTTTGTGCTCAAAAACTGGGTAAAACCAGGAGTCTGGAACACTTAGTTATCAATGTTTTCATGGGGGATCATCAAGGAACACCGAAGCCATACACACCAGACACAAGGAGGTGAGTCAGTCTGAAGCCTGATGATCTACCTGCAGTGAGGTTTTTAAGTTCACACAAAACGGGAATTGTTTTCCAAGTGAATTATTATCTTTCTACACTTGTAAACTATGATGAAAACAAACCAGAACCTGAAACCACCACCAACTCAATCCCCACCACCCTCAATTACTGAATGCTGGTTTTGGCTTCATTCCTACTTCTCACCCCAAGCTCAGCACACAGACACAAAGCAAAGCCTGGAGCACTGGGACTGTTGGGACATCTGGGGTGGTTGGGACAGTGGAGCCTACAGGAAAATTAGTCAGAGCACAGAGCTCACTAGTATGTAGAAAGGTCCCAAAAGCTGCCATTGGACAGCCACCCCCTCCTGCAGGTGCTCTGCAGTGGTTCTAACGGGCGTTGTCAGAGCATGGCACAGCTGGGCTGAGACAAGGGTGAGCCCCATGCTGAGGGAGCAGCCCCCACTCACCAGGTTCTCACCACGGCACTGGGGTGCAGCCAGAGCCAGTTCTGGCAGAAGGCACAGCTCTGGCTCCGTGCTTCTGCACCTCTGGGGGAACACCTGGCTCTGCAGTGCACTCCTGAGCAATTGCGCTATGCCACAGCCCCAGTGAAGAGTTTGGAATTTTCTGGAATCTAGAACCTGGCACAGGTTGCCCAGAGAAGCTGTGGCTGCCCCATCCCTCAGTGTTCAAGGCCAGCTTGGACCGGGCTTGGAGCAACCTGGTCAAGTGGAAGGTGTCCCTGCCCCACTGGCAGGGTATGGGATGAGGTGAGCTTTGAGGTTCGTCCAACCCAAAACGATGTGGGATTCTACCATTTTTTAAGGGGGGTTTTCCCCCCTTTTTTTTTTAAGCACCTTCACACCACCTCAGTTCTGCAAGAGCTGTATTCCAGCAAGGACACAGCCAAGCTGTTCCAGCAAACAGCTCTTGGAAACACACTGCGCTAGCACTAGGCACTCCCATCCCTCTCTGCCTGCCCATCCTTCTCCAGTGTGACTCAATTGCATCTTCATTGGTATTTTTACTTTCATTTTATTGTTTTACCCCACCAGTCTGTATGCCCAAAGAGTAAAGCACTCATTTTTTTCTCAAATCGTTTATGAGTACTCAAAACCCTTTCACACCCAAGTGGGTTTAAAACACCCAAGCACACATGGTAACTCTTTAAGACCTTTATTAACAGATGCTTGCAGTTTGACTTGAAAAAATCAGGCGTATATTTCATACAAATTAAAAATGAGGTTCTTAAAAATCTCAACTTGACCAGATATGAAACAATTTACAAACTTTTAAAGGTATATTGAGAAAAAACAGGCTTTTAAAAAACGTGTTTATCATTTCCAAAAAGAGAATTCTTTAGGTAAAAATAATAAAAACCCCATGCTGCATAGATAATGCAGATAGTTCTAGTAATCTGGTCAACAGCAAAAAGCAAGCACTTAAGGTCTTCAGTTCCAATTCTTTTGTTCATTTCTTATTGCTGGAATTTCATTTTCTTCTTCATTTCTTAAAGTCTTTTCTTTGATGACTAAACTGAAAAAGAGAAAAAAAAAAGGCTGATCAGACAGGTGACAAAGGGTTACAGGGGTGCTTTGTGTACCACGACTCACCTGCAACTCAAAAATTCACCCTAGGCTGCCTGTCACATGCTCACAGGACAACCTTCACCAGCTACTGTTTCTTGTCAGCCCCCTCCCCCCCCAACCACACCCACCACCTTCCCACAGGACCAATGCCAACGACTCCAAAGAGAGCAGTCAGTCAACTTAAACCCAAGGGGATTCCTCCAGTCATGGGGAAGGCTGCTTCCACCGGGCTCTGCCAACATTCAGCCACTGCCCAGAGCACAGAAACTAAACTCGATATTCTCCAATGCTCCCAGACAGCAAGAGAAACCAAGGTGCCATTGTGGTATCCTTTTGAAATCCATGATCTAAGAATTCATCGAGGAGGTGTTGACCACCAAGATGAATACCAGGATACGACAAATGTTCACAACAAGCGCACAGAGATGACTGCAGCAAGGCCTGGACAGGGACCGAATGATCCATATGCAAGTGGAACATGAAGCACCTGAGGCCATGCAGAGCAAGTCCCCAAGCTCCCACAGCTGGGAGAGGCTGCAGCTGCTGCCAACACCAAGCTGTTCTCCCAGCCCAACTCCTGCGGCCCCTGTCCATCCCATCAATGTAACCACTCAGTCTGCTCCTACTACAGCCTAAATTGCTCTTCCACTTTCCTGCCCTCCAGGAGCAAGTGACAAAAGGAACGGGATAGGCACACGTGTGAGAAGAAATGCAAAACAAGTAGAGTCCTGGCAATGAAAATATTCCTGAATTAGCAGAACTGTCCCTCAGGAGTCAGCACCAAGCAAGCCCCAATCACGGTCAGGTTCCCTTGCAACTAACCCAGCCTTTGGCCCCTGCCCTACACACAACTCTCCCAAGCCCATCCCTTCAGCACTGCAACCACAGCTCCCATGTGCTCTGACAAAAGGACTGTTTCTACCAGTTTTTCCAGCACTTTGATTAGATAAAAAGCTGCTCCTGAGACACTCCTGCTAAGTCCCCTCATCAGCTTTGTGGAAATGGATGCCGAGGTCTCAATGCCATCCACCTCCCTGAAGGGACTCAGCTCAGGCACTGATGGAGCTTGGTAAATCCCAGCACGTGCTTCTCCCAACTACTTTCAAGTCTTTACACTTGCACTGCTTGAATTTCTGGGTGAGCAGAGACTGAACTACCGAACACAGCCAAGATCTAAAGTGTAACAGTATTCCATCAATGGTAACTAAAGCTTGTAACTAAGCCCTCCCCATTAGTCGGCATTGACGCAACAAAGCCTTGCAGTTCAGTTCTGCAGGCACACTCACAGAGCACTTACAGCATGCATGAGCAAGAAGTGTCCAAACCTTGTAAGGCACACATTAAAAGAAAGCATTGAAAGAAAAAGTCATTTAGCAAACGGCATCCCCGGTCACGCACCCGGATGATGGTAGAGATGTTAAGCCGGTATTTACTCAGCCCCGCCCTGCTCAGCCTCGGGAGCGGACGTGTTCTCAGCTGGTGGTTCGGCTGTCTTCGTCTCTTTGCCATCTTGTGGTTTAGGGTTCTCTGGGCGTCTGCGTCGGTAGTTGAAGTTACGGCGGTACCGACGTTGAGGTGGCTGCTGACTTTGGGTTTCATCCCCTTGGTTCTCTTTATCTTCTTCATTCCCATCCTCTCTAGGCTGTCTTTGACGAGGAGGACCCCTGAAAGTCAAGCTAGGCTTTAACCATGCAGCACCTGAGTATCGCCGTGTCCTGGCTCTGTTGCTGAACAAAGCTAAAACCAGCAGCTGATCTGCAGCATACCTGCGAAATCTTGGTCTGTAACCCCGGTACATGTTTTGCCTGACTGGTCTGCCATCTCCTGCACCCTGGTTGTCAGCACCCTGCAAAACATCAGGCCACAGACCCTCTCAGCCCCAAGCAGAAATGTACTAACACCACAGCTTGTCACACTGTGAGGAAGGAGCTGGAAGGTTGTCAGTTCAGTCAAGGTGGGCAGCAGTTCTAGGGAACAAGTGTGCACACAATGGAGAATCCTCCAGTTAATCATATAAATTGACACACTCTGGTTTTTAGAAGCTGTAACATGAAGACCTTCAGCTACTTTATTTCACGTTACTGCCAAACCTTACCAAAATCATCTGGAGTACCTACAAGAAGTGTCAAAAGGTACATCTCATCACCCTGCTCCAAAGCAACCAAGCCCGTTTAGCATCATATGTCATGCAAATGTTACCTCCACTATCTCTCCCTGCACGGGAGGGTTGGTATATTGTGGACGACGCCCGTAGGGCCTACGCATATAGTAAGGTGGGTACCGCCGCCTGCGATAGGGACGGCGTTGCTGGGCTTGACCTTCTGGTATGTTCTCTGCTCCTTCGTTTTTTTCCCCACTCTCACTGTTCTGGTAGTTTTGCTGGTAGTTGCGTGGAGGACCCCTACGACGTGGATATCGTCTGTAATGGTTACGATCTGCTGCGTATTTACTGCCCTGCACTGGAACTCCACCAGGTCCTGTAACATTGGCTGCCTCCGCGCCCTAAAGAGTGGACATAGCATTAGGGAAACAGTCATCATCCCACCCGCTACAGCATAACAGTCTAGTACTGAGCAATGATTTACATCCACATTGTGAAGCAATGAAAAACCATTCACCTCCTTGGATGTCATCAGGCTTCGACTCAAACCACAGGCACCACACCAAAGCCTGCAATCTGAGTTTTCCATGTGCACTCTGACACCCGAGAGATGTGTTTACCTTTTCTCCCTCAACCACATCAAACTCCACGGTCTCTCCATCTCCTACGCTGCGGAGGTACTTCCTGGGGTTATTCTTCTTTATGGCAGTCTAACAACACAACAGTGCAGGCACAGCGTAAGAATACAAAGGAAGATTTTTTTTTTTTTAAGATTACTAAATACTCAAATTCTTTATCTTAGGAGAAAGACCTGTACTCCTGAAAAAGCAATGGAATCATTGGGGAAAATCCAGGCAGTCATAAAATGTACCTGTATTACGCTCTGGACTATTTGAAATGTGTAACAGCTTTACCATTAACTGGAAGCACCTGTCAACATGCTGTCTGCTGGCTAAAAAGGCAGTTTGAAAACAAAGAGGAAAACTCCCACACCACACACTGGCTATAGGATTCCTAATCAAGAGTTTAAGATTCAACACCACTATGATAGTTATACATTCCCCTGAAGCGTATAAACCAATGTATCAGCCTTTCCAATCCTCCTCTTGGATTTCCAGCCCACCATTATTTCCCACACCACCACAGTACACAGCAGCTTCTGCGTTCCATACTCTGTAAACATAACAATGGCCAGGTACCAAGAGATTTCCTCCTCCAAGGCTTCCAACACCATAGTTTCTACCACAGGACTAACCAATTAACCCTAAATCTACTCCGGCTGTGTATTGCACACCAAGGATTGGCCTTTCCCAGGTGTCAGCACCAGACAATGCTCCGTATCAGTGGCCACCTGTCAAACAACATTACTAGAACAGACTCAATTTTCAGTGCTCTGCAGTACTGGATGACATCTTCAACAGACAAGTTAATACTCAATACACACCATGCTCAGCCATGTTCTGCTTATCAAACACTTTAACTGAACAGCAATACAAGTGTAACAACTTTAACAAAAATACTTGCCACACAATTGGTTAGTTTTTTTCCCCCTAAATGGAACAAAATCAATGGAAAAACATGCCCACAAGTCTCAGTCTAAACAACAGTAATTTTAGGGAAAGCCTTATTACAACAGCAGCCAGTCCAACAGCTTTTTGTGATACCTGAGCTATGCAACAGGGATGGAGAAAAGCATACACAGCTAGAACTTCTCAAACAACCTGATTTCTTTCAGATTAGAGCCCTGTAACTGTTTTATTGTAAAAAATATTACACTAAAACAAATCATTACCAAACTGTTGTTTCAGAAATATAGACAGCAGCTACATGACAAGTCCTGTAACACAACCAGTAAGTCAAAGTCACTTACAGGTGACCCTACTTGCCAATCGGGTCTGAAAGCTTCCCCTCAGGGTATGTATAACCTCTCGCAAACCAGTGCCTCTAAAAGCTGGTAATTTAGACAAAGAACAAGCAAGAAGATGAGAGATGATAAACACAAAATACTTTCCAGGTGTTGCTTTTCCCTTCCTTTGTGTTAACATCAGCAGCGTATCTCTAACTTGAGACAAAAGAATGACCCACAGACTCCTAAATGCCAGAGGTAAACCAGGCTCCACTAAGAATTCTTTGTGGGCTGCTTACTGACGAGATCCTGAGCCAGAAAGGGCAAAAAGCAAATTGCTGATCACAGCCTTGCAATTCAGACAAAGAACTAAACTAAGGCAAAGCTGCTCCATGAAGTAATACACAGGTGTGGTGTGCAGTCTTGGGCTATTTTCCAGAGGTTTACCTGTTTGCCATACACTATATCAAAGGATACATATCAGTTAAATTGAAAAGCCCCTATTAAAATGTTTGTAGACTTTCACTGAAAGCCTAGAGCAATAAAATCTGTAATTCTGCCTAGGAAAAAAAAGCTTCACTGGCACTTCATCCATATTACAGCTCAATTAATTTCTCTCCCTGCTGCAAGCTTTTCATTTAACTTTATTTCCAGATGCTTACTTAATCACTGTATGAATCCACAAGATGACTGGACTCCAACCAGTTATCCCCAAGCCCATGCTGGCAGCCAGTGCAGTTCTCATCACTGTACACCATCAGCCTGCTCAGCCCTCTGTACATCATGTGTACGTGCAAAACCATGAAGTGCAAGCAGGCTCCACTTGTAATGCAACCAAGAATCAGTTGTTTGTGTTCAAGTAACAGTGAAAATGCAAGGCTCTCCCACAACTTCAATCCTAATTAAATGGGTCAGGCACAGTCAGTCTCTGAGAGAGATTATGTTTCAGTTTCAAGGAAATCTTACCTGATGGACAAACACATCTTCCTTGGTGTCATTCCTGCAAGACAACAGGAAATTGAAATTTGTGAATAAAATGCACAGTAAATTAAAAATTCAGTTGTTTGGTACAGAGCCAAAATACAGATCTACCATAACAGGCTTTGAGCATCAGTCTTACTCATCAACCTGCTCTCAGCTAGTTCCTATCAGCTTACTGCGTTTAGAGAAGAGATCAGCAGGAAGCCTGCACAAAGTGGAAAGCACATACTGAAAGTTCGGTAAGGCACATCGCTCCTCACTCCTGCACACCCCTCCATCCATCACGTCCCATCAACGGAGATGTTTTAACACCTGACAGTGACCACTCACTCCTTCCCAGCAGTGCTCTGTGGGAGACTGGCTACTGCAGCTTTGGAAAGCAGCTCTGCCTTTGCCACTGGAGCCTCACTTACATCCCCTCAGCCTCAAAGTTTCCCTCACCTGATGAACAGCAACACCAGTTGCCCATGAAGGCAGCACTGTCAGTCAAGCCTCGGTCTTCCCTCTCAATAAACAGAAAACAGCTCAGGTCTGTATCTACAGGGACTCACGAGCACCTATCCTTCAGCATGACCCTAGCAACTGCCATGAGCCCAAACAACCATAGCTCAGTAGCAGCTTCAGTAAGAATTTTCTATTCTGCTCTGAAGAGTTACAACAGAGACACTCTTGCGCTGGTTAGAGCTGCACAAGCCATCTCCCCCACTCCTGAAGCATGGACATCCCAGCTCCCATCATACCAACCCACCCTCACTGCGGTGTTAGTTTCATTACTGCATGGAACAGTTTGAATCAACAGGAAAGTGGCTTTTATTTCCTGGAATGACTGGTTAAAGACAGAAGTAAGCTCATGTGAAAACGTGCTCTGAGCTGGAGTGCTCATAGCTAGTGCTAACAGAATACTTGGGTTGTTTTTTAGTAAGATAAAGCCAGGTGCTCCTCACCCCTGGCTTTAAAAAGTGAGAATTGACAATTAAACTTTTTCCAGAAACTCCATCCAAGCTATAGCTATTCTGTCAGACACCACCAGTAAAAATAAGTCCTATTGTTTCTTCTTGAAATGGATGCCTACAGACCTCAAAGGTTACTGGGAAAAGGCAGCCAAAAGGCAGCAGAGCAGAGCCATTCTGATCTCATCTCCAAAGCCCCAGGATGCAGCACCCAGAAGCCCTTGTAAAGCCAAAGCTTCTTCAAAACACAACGTCCACAACGCTGAAAACCTTCACAAAGGCATAGTAACATGTTTCTAGTAAAAATGCTGAGCGCCTTCCTTCACCCTCAGCTGAAAAATAGCGGTAGAAAGTGCTCATCCACAAGCGTGGACGCCTTGTACTTGTGCCCAGGTTGAATTTTGGACAAGCAGACCAGATACTTGTTCTTAAAGTCCTTTTGCAAAGCAGTTTCCATTCAAGAGGACACTGGAGTTTTGCCTCGACAACTGACTGGGTCACACAGAGCACACTGAAGCAAGTGAAGAACACACCAGGCCATTTCACAGCCTCGTGCCACTGGCCACACCACTTCCAATGCTGTTTTCCAGCAAGCACATCTGGAAGCAGCAAACATGGCTGTCATGTGGATGATGGAACAGCAGGACCATCACTTTCTCAAGGAAAATTTGGAAGGGTACAAGAGAAACACTCATTCTGAAGGTCAAACAGACCATTTAGCTGATCTTCGCACTAAGCCATTCTTCCATTCACATCTTTTATCCACAAAAATATATCAGAAAAAGGGAATCAGACAAGCAGACAGACAAAGAAGATGCCAAGTCCAGCAGGGCACCTCCAGCTGTGGTACAGACCAAGCTAGCGGCTTCTGCTCATCTACTTGTTATTTTGGCAAACATGAGAAATAATCGTCAAAGACCCAGAACTCAAACTCCTATTTTGGAACAGAATCACACTTCTAATAGTAAAAGCACACAGAAAATACCTGAGGTGAGCATGCACCTACATCAAAGCTGATTTCAGTTCCAAAGCTCATTTTATCTGCAAGCAGACCTGGCTAAAGCAGAGCCACGCAAGGGCAGGAGCTCCTGCACAGCTTCCCTGCAGCCAGGCAAAGATTCCAGAGCTGAGGAAATGTCCTCCTCTTCAGTTACCAGGCTCTAATCTCTCAATAATACGACATCATGCTGGGTTTCTCATTACAAATGGCAACCTCAGGGATTAAACAGCTGCCAAAGTAATGACTGGGGAAGCCACTCGGATGTCTTAACTAACTGCTGCTGCTCCCTCGCTTGACTGACATCACAGAACATTTCCACTACTGAGGGAACAGGAAAAGCCTTCCCTCGAGGTGGGGTTTGTGGCTGGGACTTGGGAGGCGTTCCCAAGGCCAGAGACACGACAGCTCCCGGCACTGGTGACTGCACAACACTGGGAGCTGAAGCATGGTGTGAACAATGCAAACTAGGCAGATTGGGAGGCAAGTTTGTAAAGCTGCAGACACAAAGCCAATTCAGGAGCTTGACGGACAATTCAGACTAGTTCATAAAGTAACTGGCAGTTCAAAAAGGCAGTGTTTAAACCAAACATAAACAAAAGGTCCAATAATAACACTACACTTGCTGCCCTAAAGGGAGATTCCCCAGTTTTCAGCCACATTCTGAGACTGGGGAGTTTACGTACCACGAATTAAGGGAAACAGCTCTGGCAACACCCCGTGGAGGCCCCCCAAACCAATGGGGCCAAGAATTGCCCATTTTTCAAAAACTTGCTTGCAGAGCACTTCCAGGACTCCTCTCCCTGACAGGCCCACTTTAGCTATTTACACAAGTCCCAAAGCGTTCAAATTATTCTTTCATATCAACTACTGTCATAAAAAAAAAATCTTCTAGGCACTTGTTTCATGAGACCTGTCCATACACTTCAGTGTGGCACTAACAGCGTGAACTGTGCTCCTTTTGCTCATTTTCCCACGTGTTGAGGATGTCCTCATTAGAACATGTTTGAACTACCAAGTGCTCAAACCAATTTTTGCTTGCGTTGACTGAACTTCACGCAGGAGTTTAAACAAATACCGTGTGTGCTAACAGGCAGTACGCTTTTATAGCCTTAAGAGGGAAAAAAACCCAAACCCCAAACCAACCCCAAAACAGCAGAAATGACGATAATGTATGACACATGGCCGTGGAAACAGACTCGCTTCGAGAGCGCGGCTCTTGCTCAGGTTTAAGGACCCAAAAGTCAACCAGGCAAGCCCCGAGCGGGTCAGAAATCCAGGGGTAGAGAAAGGGCACATCTCAGCAGCTCCTTCTACCGAGCAGGGGGAGAGGCGACAAAAGCACCGCCACCCCCCCGCCCCGCCTGTCACCCGCACAA
>VZTE01003946.1:0-32239 GCA_013397775.1 Eulacestoma nigropectus | reverse complement strand
ACTCCGCGCGCCCCGCCCGCGCGCGCCGCGATTCGCCACCCGGCCCGCCCGTTAAACGGAGAGCGACCCCATTGGCTTTTCCCCAATCCGCCACCGCCCCCCACCGAAAATCTATTGGTGGCGACACCTGCCTTTCCTCAGGAGCGCGCGCCCATTGGCTGTTCCGCCCGCGGCTGCCAGGCTAGCTTTTCTCACCGGCTCACACGGAGTCCCCGCCCCCGGCCCCTGATTGGCCGTCCCGGCCGCCGCTCCCGCCCCCAACGGGCACGACCGGGGAAGTGCCCGCGAGCATGTGGCGGCGGCTCCTGTCCCGTCCCGGCCCCGCCGCCGCTTCCGCTCGCGGGAAAGACCAAGGGCAGAGCGAGCCTGGGGGCGGCTCCGGTCCTAGCGCTCCCCCGGCGCCCACTCCCGTCAGTGACCGGCAGGAAGGGCCCGGGCGTGTTAATTACCAGCGGGAAATGACGGATTTGGTGTCAGAGCTCCCTAACCCACGTAGGGATGTGCAGCTACCGCACTGAGCTGACCTGCGGGGGATCAGCCTTTCCCTAAGCATCCCATCCTTCCCTTCCCGGAGGAGCGGGGGCAGCTCCTCACCCTGAGCCCTTCTACCCACCCAGGCTGTCGGGAAAGCATTACTGCTGGCTCCTTTACCCTGCTGGAGCCGTTCTCCAACCACCACCTCTCAGCTCCTCTTTGCCTTCTACCCCTATGTCTTTGCCTTATAGCGGCCTGGAGATACCCAACATCTCTTGCTGGATTCCCCAGAGGCAAGGTCCAGAGGAAAACTCTTATCCTTGTCCAACAAGCTAATTTTCCTTAGGCACCTGAAAAATGCGGTTGGTGGCCACAGATTCCTAGCCCTGCCTTGGCTATGTCATTCCTCTGACATTAGAGGAGGGAAAGGTCATCAGCAACCACCCAGAAGGTCTCTGGGAGATGGCCACCACTACACTGTTTTTGCAACCAACACGTATCCCCTTCGGATCAGCACTTTCAGCATTGCACACAAATCACTGCCCAGTTCACCATCCCAGTTCTCCACATTCCACCATGGCCAGGTGAGGGACTCCAATGATGCCAAGGTCAACCCACCACATCAACCCATTAGGAACATTGGTCTCATCCAGCTCTCTTGGGAACTCTTCCACCTGATCTTCAACTCAGTTAACGAAGGGAAGGGCTTGAAAACAATAACACAATCCTACAAGGATCTGCACCCGGATGATGACCTGGATAAAGAAGCTAGAATGATGTCAAAACTGGATGCTGCTTAGTGAGTCACCTGAAAAATAATCTTACAATAGAATGGGAATTAAGAGAATACACCAGGTAGCGACCCAAGAGGGAGAAAATGGTGGAGAAAACTCCCAACTCTGGGAGGAAATCTGTGGAGATGTCAGGGCCATGCACCTACAGCTGAAACTGTGGGCCCCAACAATGTCTTTGAGGGGGTAACACTGCAGGGTACAGAGGACCCCTCAGGGAAATGCACAGGCCACCAGAAACACCAGCTGCAGCATCCACAGCTGGAGGAAGATGCTGGAGCTGAGAGGAGCTCCATCATCTCTACAGGAGGAGATTCCAGGATTTGCTACGTACAAGGGTGACATTATCATGGGGGAATTCAACCCAAAAATGTGGTCTTTGACAAAACTTTCAGCCAGCAGGTTAAGGAACAAGACACACAAGCTGGAAAGCTGGAACCCTGCACATTCCGTGTTGAAGAGAAATGTAATGGGATGTAATTAGCCATTGGAACAACGAAGAGGTAGTAATGGATTTGCTACTCTTAATTATATCTGGGAATGCTCTGTGACCCCTGTATGCAGGGAGACCAGCTGATGGCAGTGACAGAAATACATCAGGCTGAAAAAGTGCTGGACCAGAAGTTTTCCTGATGAAAAAGTGGTGAATTTGGGTACCAGCAGCCAGAAGTTAAAACCTCAGCACTGCACTGGCAGGCACAGCTCCCTGAGGCACCTGAGCCAGCCTGTTGAGAACCTTCAACCCTCCTCTCACAGGAGAGCCCTCTGCAAAGCATTTGTGGGGCTGGGGAATAAAGGACTGGGGTGTCTGTGCTTCTTTTATCACCTGATGTTCTGTAGGTACAAAGTGACATGCCTCAGGCTGGAGAGAAGTGAGTGTCCTCAGCTCCTGTGCAATCCCAGGAGTGAGGACATAGGAATTCTGACAGCCAGAGCCTGCTGCCAGGATTTCAAAGAGCCATGAGAGAAAAGAGCACAGCCAAGCCTCTGGGAGCTTCCTCCAGCATGTCAGTGCTGGGCAAGGCCCAGCTCAGGCAGAGAGTGCACCCTACACCCGCTGCCCAAGGAGGGATGGAATCTCTCTGCATGTGATGAAGCACCTGCATGTGACAAAACTGACTCTGTCCTAACTCCTTTACCTTTAAACGGCTGGATGAGAAGCTCCTGCTGGAACACGGTCCTGTGCAGGGTGTTGGCTTGTCCTCCGCCAGGTGGGTGAGCTCCCAGCCCCGTTCCGGAAGAAGAAAGGCAGCCTCAGCTGCACTCTCTGCACTACACAGGACAAGCAGCCCCCATTTCATTTCTATAGCATCACCATTCTGTGTTTCCCAGAAGACAGGCCTGCTCCAACACCCTTGTAGCACCCAGGTGAACTCTTTCTCCAACACCTGTGGCACATAATAGCTCAATGGCCTGGTGCTACCATGTGCTAGGGAAAGGCTGAAAAACACTTGTTTACATCAGAACCCTCCCCAGAGCCCAGCACTCATGGTGATGGAATCTGTGCTATACCGATTCCTCGTGCCTCAGTAAGGCTGTACACACAAAGGTTCTGGAGATTCCCAAGATGCCAAGAACCTTTCTGCCAACCAGGCAGTCGTAGTTACCTGCCAAGTGAAAGAGCTGGTGTAGCATAGCTCTGCCAAGCTCCTTTCACCCCTTCTTTTCTCTCAATACCATGCAGTAAATGTTCCTGACTTAACCAGCCAGGGATAATGCATGTTGCTGAAGATGCTACAGCCCTTCTCACCTGGAAAAGAATCCATTCCCACAAATGTTAACTCATGTGCACTGCACATGTTTAAAAAAATTCTTTATTTACATTTCAAAATGTAAAAAGAAAAAAAAACAGATGCCCATTATTAAATCATTTCAGGAGAACCTCAGGAGCCTGTGGAGAAGTCTGAGGCAGTGGGTGACCTGGCTCAAATTGGAATTGCACGGCGCCAGCACAGGTCTAATCACCAGTAAAGGAACACTGAAAGGAAGAAGAAACAGGTCTGAAATGCTGGACAGCCACTCCCAACCCATCCTACAATAGCCAGGCTATGCAGTGACACTGGGGGCCACGCAGTGATTTTAAGTGCATGCCAGTTGCTGCATACACCAGCTCTCATCATCCAGAGAACTCAGGAGTCCTCCTGGGTCTGCCTGCCAGGCAACTGCATCTTACTTCTGAAGTTAAAACCAACAGTGCCTGTTTCTCCCAGCTGATTTTCAAGGATCTTGACAAGTAGCTGATGTGGCTGTCTGCAATGCAAAAGCTGTTCTCGCCCTCAGGCAGCTGAGAGACATCAGGGTGCAGCAAGGCTGTTCCTAAGACCTGGCTGGGAAATAAGCAAGGTGGCACCAGCCTTGTACCTATGAATGAAAAGCTTCCAGGCTCAAGCTGGACATTGGCTAGAGATCCCGTACTCCAAACTAAAACGATAAATAAGTCTGTAAATGCCACCAGAAGTACCAGGAGAATGGAAGAATGATTATATCCCTGTTGTCACTTCATCAAATAGCAAGAGCTCCCAAGAGTCTGAAGTGCTGCAGATCTCTAAGACTTTATTACAAAAGAGGGGACATTGTGAGCAATTCCAGCCACCTTTGGATATCATTTCATGGAAGGTCAAAAATTGTGGGTATGTGCTTTTGTCAGAGCTGCCTCCTGAAATTTGAAAAAAATCAGCAGCCAAAAGGCTAATACAGCAGATTTTTGACAAGCTGCAGCCCAACACACTGAAATCTAGACAGATTTGTTTAAATACTTGTGGTTTTTATGGTAAAGTGAGCAAGAAATGGAAACAGAATACTATATGTTACCCTGAGACTATTGGTTTAACCAAAATGAAGCCTGAATAACAGTAAATAGTGGAAATATCTCCCTTCAGATAAGGACAGTGGCACCTTTTTCAAGTTAAGGTAAGACTATGTAAAATGGTAATTCCTTGGTCCTTCAATGGTGGCAGTCCTACAGCTGTGCTGAGCTCAAGTCCTCCCTTTCTCCTCTCCTTTTCTTGATCCCTGCCTGTCCCACCCATGGATACTCTGCTTTTTGTAGCTGCTGGAGAGTTCTCCAACCTGCAGGTCAAAGTGAGGCCTCCCACCAACTAGACTGCCTGGGTAATGCCAGATGGATTACTGCTGCAATTCCCTTTCATCCACTTTCTAGAATCGAGGCTTCAAGGCAGCCTACCCAATCCAAGAAAAAGCTCCCACAAACCTATCTTCCCCTCGACTGCAGCTGCAAAATCTTATCCCTGCTGTGCCGCCTCTGGTGTCTGTGCAGCTTGGAGGGAAGCCAGTTCAGGGACTTGAGCCGGCAAAAACCAAAAGCTGTTAGAGAAGCACTTTCTGGTGTTTCACTGAGCTGAGACAGCTCTCTAGAGGTTCAAAGGAATGTGAAAATAAGTCAAGAGAAAAGTAAGAAGCAGAGCAGCCCAGAGTTTATGGCATCGTGCATGAAGACTGAGACTTACCACATTGCTCTTTCATCATTTCACATTTCCCCACACTGAGAAATCACAACTGGCAACTTGGGTTTGTTATTGGGACCCGTAGGCACATTCTGAGGACAAAGAAATACAGAACATTAAAACTTATAAAAGCACAGCAAACCCAGGCAGTGACAGGTACTGGAAGACTGGCTAAGAGATATCTCTGTAACATGAAGAACAGGGAATTCCAGACACAGCTCTGAGGAACAGAAAAGCACCACTACACATTTGGCAACAGACCCAACCATAAGCTGGTGAATTCTCTCTGTGAGCAGAGGTTTGGGACACAGACCAGAGGCTGGTCCTTTGAACTGGAGGGAAGGAACAGAGCAAACTGGAGAGCTCCTCATGAGATATTTGAGGCTGCTCTGGCTTTGATACTAAAAGCAGCTGCCACAAGCAAAACAAACTTGTATTCATACAGAAAGGAAAGAGACAGTGGCAAAGCAATCCTCATTCTGACCCTCCTGATGTGCTGGACTCAGCTGTTCTCTGAATCTCTAATTTTCTTTACTTTGGTCTCACTGCACTGATACCCAAGGCAGGCTCACCACAACCTTCCAGCAAGTTATACCATGCTGTACAGCTCCTTCCGTGTGACCTTTTCTCAAAATCCAACAGCTCTGTGTTTGCCCCGCTTTCTAGATTAGAGGCCCTTATGCACATTATCCCATGTGTGTCATGGAGTCAATGCTGGCTGTCTCAGAGAACTTGCTGCCATTTGTTAAATCTACTCATTATCTTGCCATGACACCCAGGCCTGATGTTGGCAGCAATCACCACCTGGACTGCATTTATCTTCAGCTCCTGGAAGCCCATCAGGAGATTAGTTTAATTTTTCTTATTAAACATGCTGATCATGGATCAGCAGAACTGATGATTTTGCATCCACTGCATAATCCCAGGCAATGGCACAGAAGTGAGATGCTTTACGCTCTTGTCTGAGCTGCTGATGGAACAACTTTTTAATTCAGCCCCCTGAACAAATGCAAAGCAAATAAAGCCAAGAACACAATCCCTGCTCAAAGACTATCAGAGCCACAAGAGCCTGGCATTTCCAAAGCCAACTCATATGACAGCCTGACAGCATTCAACAGATTTCCTGCTACATTATAATGATGACAACTGATAATGCCAGTTATCAACACTGGTATTCCCTGGCATCCTGTAAACAGACAGCAGGAGAGAACAGGACAACTCTACCTAATCCTGTACATGACTTTCCAATGCGGACATTCACAGGGAAGTAGCCATATTCAAACTTACTTCAATTTTTCTCATGACCAACAGCCCATCGACAATTTTACCTAGAATGAGAAAATTTATCCACTTCAATATGGCCATTTTTTACCTTTGTTCCCTCCCACTCATCACAGGTACACGCATTTTTGTTCCTCCTGAAAAGCCCTGTGCAGTGTGTAGCTATTGGGCACTTAAGGGTTTGTTACTGATCTTTAAACTCATAAAGGAAAAAATCCCTCTCCAAACATTCTCCACATTCAGCACAGTTTAAATGCCTTTTCCCATCACAGGGGTGGTTGTGTAGAAATTTGGGGTTTGAGATCACCAGCTTAAGGCTGGCCTGGAATTCCTACAGTTCAACCAGCAGTAAATGCAAGTTAGCAGATGTGATTTCACAGAATTACTGTCCAAAAGCTCTGCTGAAAGCTCAGCCCTCTCTGATAGTGGAGAAGAAAGGGGTCCCTCCACTCATCTGTGCCTTCTGCACTGGCACAAGGATTTGTGCGCAAATACAGTACACTGAAAACTAGTCTGGATTAAAGCTAACCTGTGAAAAAATGATTCATTTCAACAGTGATCCATCACAGTATCACGTTGCACACATCCCTTGGATAGCACAAGTGAGGAGGGAAGAACGAGCAGTCCATACCCAGAGGTGGTCAAGCACTGAACAGGCTCCCCTGGGAATGGTCACAGCCCCAAAGCTGACAGAGCTCCAGGAGAATTTTGACAATGTTCTCAGGCACAGGGTGGGATTGTTGGTGTGTCCTGTGCAGGGTCAGAAGTTGGACTTGATGATCCCTCTGGGTTCCTCCCAGTTCAGAAGATTCTGATTCTCACTATTTATTTTAACAGCTGCCCTGCAGGGATGTCCGTGAGCCAGCACTCCATAACTTTTACTGCAAGTACTCACCAAACACAACATGTTTCCCATCCAACCAGTCACACTTGGAGCACGTGATGAAGAACTGGCAGCCATTGGTACTTGGACCACTGTTTGCCTGAGGGTTGAGAATGGCAAAATACAACAAGTGTACAATTTCAGACTGGCCAAAACTGAAGGCAGACACGTAAGAAAGAGCTGTTGCTCAAGACCATCCTCTTTTTAGCTTATTGCTAGACAAACCAAAGCAAACAAGATACACATCTGCAGGAGCGCACCCTGTGCTGGGATGTAGCATGTCACTACCTCTGGTCACACCAGAACGTGCCAAAGCCACATCACCAACTATTTATTATATTTCTACAAAGGTGCGTTCAGTACAAGACTGTGCCAAAGTCCAGGCGCTACAGCAGACTCCTGAAAAAAGGCTGAACTTTTTGGTGACAAGTACTTATTGACTGCAGCATTGTCCTGGGGAAAACTGAAAGCCAGAAACCAAGGTAAGAAAAAAATCCAGCTGATTTCTGTTTTTTGGGAGGTTTCCGCAGAATAAAAATAAAATTTAAAAAAAAAGGTTTTCTGATGATTATGATGAGAAAAGTAACAACTGTATTGACACAGGGCTCACAGGAACAGTGGGATGCAGATGTGAAATTTTATTCACACCCAAGTACAAAACCCAGAGCATTTGCACTCTGTTAAGAAAACATGTCTGCAACACTGAAGGCCATTTGCAATATTGACAAGCAGGAGCTCCTAAGCAAGTTTCTGTCCCGGTGAGTGAACTGGGCAAGTTCTGCAGCTGCAGGACTGCACAGGACAGGGTCATTTTGGCTTTCCAGTTAATGCTAGCCAGCTTCAAAAGGATACAGCTGGGATCCACGGTTTGACCCAGTATAATGACTTCAGAGCCATGTCACTTTAACACAAACCTGGCAATACTGGAGTCAATCTCTTCTCTCATACCACAGTACATTAGCTGCTTAGCTGTGCCATGACACCTCTTTTTGGGCCATGTTTTCAACATGGATGAATAACTAACCCAAATGATGAAATGTCCTAAGCAAGTGGTTTTAAGGGCAGAGCAGCTGAAAGAGCTGGGGAAGAAGCAGTTGTGGATAGGAACACTGAAGCACTGGCTCCATTTGCTTTCTATTCCAAAAGTCAGGGTACTGTTCCTACCAGTCAATGAGCAATGGTTGCAGTTTCTCCTATTATGTTGAATAGGAAGGTCTGTTTTAAAAGATACCATGGTAACACTGCTGTTTCCCAAATCTCTCTGTTTCATCCTTGCCGAGGTCAGTGTTTGATAACAGTATCAGGAAAGAAGAAACCGCCACCAGGAAAGAAGAAACCGCCACCAACTCATCGCTGTATGAAAACTGTAAGAACTACACTCTTCTGAAAGCTATCAAGCCAAGTCTGTCCCAGCGCTCCAACAGGCAACAAAGAAAGGATGATGCAGGATCAGGACTATTGTGTTACTCAACATATTAACCCGTAAGTAGCTGCTTGACTAGTAGTTACAAAGCAAACCTTGTAACCAATGGCAGAGATTCTGTTGTCCAGCAAGTACTGTATACACTTAAGAAAAGGGCACAGAGAAAGTGCCAAAAGCTTTTTAGTCTGTAATGTCATTATTTCATACTCACCATAGAAAGCAGGCCTGGAGCAGAGTGTTTCAGCTTGAAGTTTTCATCTGCAAAAGGACCCCTATATATACTGGCTACTCCAGTGCCATCCCCCTGCATGAGAGACGTACCCAGTCAGCAATTGCTACAGAACAATTCAATTTAGAAATTATATTTAAAATCTCCAAGCAAGAGGAAAGGGCAAAATGGATGTTGTACTGCCATTTATACACACCAGCAGTAAACACATTCAGTGTTTCATTTCTGAACAAGAACAGCAACTAGTTTCTAACTACACAGTTCATTGTTCGCCATTCATATGTTGGCAGAAACCCATGCGGGTGGTAAGTCCAAGCCTCTGAGCAGAGTGAAGTGGAGGCTACAGATTGCTTGGTACAGACCCATCCAGACTCGAAAGGGAAAAGGGAGGAGACACAGAAGTATGGGCTGGTGTGACAAAGAAAGCAGAAGTGGTTGCATGGCAAAAGTTGACTTATGGTGGGTTTACGGTTTATATACCTTATTTTCTGTGACTTTACTGGAAACAGGAAAGCAACCTATCTGTTCTGCAAGGACAGTTTCTAAAATAAAGATTTTCTAGTTTGTGCTGTACTTTCTACTAAGTCCAAACATCTTGTGCTTAACTATAAGCCCAAGCACTCAGATCTCAGGACATTTACAATGAAAGCAGCATGGGCTGTGACAGCTACGGGTTGCAGGCTCTGACAGAGTTCAGAACTCTGCAGAAGCCCGGCAGATGGCTCACACATTGACTTGAGAGACTGCTGAAAGGCCACCCTGCCCTTGGATCCAGCCTTTCAGAGATGTTCCCGTATGATGACAAAAGGACTGAGCAGGGACCCTTCAACAGGGTCCTTAAAGATGCTGCAGTGAGGAACCCTCCAGGGAAAGCTGTCGAAGCAATGCAAATGGGTATCTCTGGTACAGTCACTTAAATTTACTATCCTGACAGTTAATTCCACTTCTGTGTAGAGCTTCCCTTTCTGTGTCACTTCAGACCCACTTCTTCTGCCTTGCTGCAACTTGTCTCCCTTCATTGCCTTTCTGCTTAACATACATGATCTTTATTAGGCCAAACTTAATAGAACAATAAGATATCAGTAATATACCACATGCATCTCCACATCTTTTGTTCTACTTGCCCAGCCCTTGTTTGTTTTCCTCCTGCTCTCTGTAGTTTACTTAAACTGTTGGCTCTGAGACAGAAACTTGCACCCTGTCTCAGGAGTCAGTGTGACTGTGCTTGCTCCCCAAGTGGCTTTATAATAAATATAACATATAAATTCCAAATACTGGAACAATCTGTAAAGCTTGTTGAGATGCAGTGGAAGTAATAAAGTGCACTGGGACATCTGAGCAGTGTCACAATTAGCAACTACCCCAGAGTCTGGTGTGGCTGAACCGCCTGCTGTGTGGCCATTTCTCTGAGACTTTCCAACAACCAAGTTTTATATTAAAAAAGCTTTATCGCTTCCCTCATATTTTGAAACACTTCAAAAAATAAAATAATTTTACTGGGTCCTAGGACAGTGAAGAGGTCCTGTGGCCCTTCAGCCTTACCCATATATTCTGCTTATCCCCATGTCAGAGCACGACCACCATTGGGGGCGCAAAGTCTCTTCCATTTTGAGAGAATTTAGTAACAAAAGGTTAGTTTTGATTTAAATGACCTCTTACATTACACACTGGGTTCTGTACTTAGGGTATTGAAATTCACAAAGGTTTTCCTCTGGAGGAGGACAACAGAAGCGGGAAAGAAAACAGGACAAAAAAAAGTTTGCAAGTTTTGAAAGCTTCCAGGGTATTGCCAGGGTATTGCCAGGCTATTGTAGAGAGGAAATATTTTGGGAGAATGTGTGTTTACCCAAGGCTCCAGATTTGTTTTCAAGTGCTTTACTGTCTTTTGCAGTAAGATGGCAGCAATGCTATGAGGACACCTCCAGTTCCTACTGGATACTTCAAAACAGAAAGAGATCCCACCAATCAGCACAGACCCTTGGAAACAGTAGCATGTTATACCGTAGAGAAGGACAAAAAGAATACAGGAGTACATACATTTACGAAGTCACCTCCTTGGATCATGAAATCCTTTATTACCCTAAAGAAGTAAAACAACACTTAGTTCTCAGTGGCCAAAGGCCTCAAGAAGCTCAGTGTAAGCTAAAAAGGGGTTCTGCCTCACTGTGCAACAGATGTTAACGGAGTCTGTGAATGCTGCAGCCTAAAATCTACAACAAATATTAATTAGTGGTTGATACAAGGCCATTTAGGACTCATTGCTTTTGACCAGGGATAGTGCTTAGGTGATAGACGCCACATCTCTGATGTGGCACACCGGAACAGAGGATTCCTCCCAGTGACCCCAGCATATACATCTGACAGCATCCCCAGGTCCCCCAAAGCCACAGAATTACATTAGCCATGATTCACAAATGTCTCCAACACCACTAATAGCTCAAGGCAGGTCACAAAACCCCGTATGGCTCAGGCTGCTATTTAGTGTCTAAACAACAGTAGATGATTTACCTGTGGAAAGTGCTTCCTTTATAACCTATAGGGACACCATCTTTCCTGTAAGGAAGTAAAAAGGAAAATTATTGCAACTTACTGGGTATCCCAGCACAAAACTCTTCCAGGAATTCAGAGTCCCAAAGGGTTGCCCTGTACACTAGCAGCTGCCTTGAAATACAACCAGGTGCTGCAGCCTCTCAGCTGCTGCTGTTGGAGGCAAAAGGCAGCCTCAAGTGGGCTCTGCACATGAAATGATTGTTCCCTGCAACATCCATACCATCATCTTTGCAGGATCCCATTGCAATGTGCAGGATGAGCAGGTGGGCTTTGCAGACAGGGCTTTTTAGAGCCACCTGGGCATTAAAAAAGTCACATCAAAAAGGGAAACCTGCCATCTCTGTGAGTCTCCAAGCCCCTCACAATTTCCTCAGAGCAGATTTCTGTAACTCTTTCATTTTGTAGTGGTACAACATGAAAAAGCTCAAGACAAACACCTTCCACCTCACCCAGCCCTGTTTCTCCAGTGGGACACTTAAAGGACATTATAATCCACTTACCTGAATTCACCTGTACAAAACTGCCTGGCAAACAAAAAAAGAGCAGAGTGTTAGGTGCATGTGAACTCTGAGGGCTGCACCAACCAGTGCACAGGATTTTCTTTACTGCGTCAGGGATTTTCCCAGAGAAACAGGAACAGGAAAAGGCAACTCCTTCTCCCTGCCATTTCAAAACATTTTCTGTGCTCTTTGTGGTGAGGAGGTCAGAGATTTAACACCAAGGTTGTAAGAGACAGTGAATGTGGGGCAGGCACTGTGTTTGACAGAGACATGGGTATGTCCATCCCTCCAATGGAAGTGGGATTTCACACAGTGCATCCCTCAGTTGACGGCAGGAGAATTGGGTGACCAGGAGACCTCCACCATGGCACAAGGCATTGCCTGTTCTAAATGCACGGAGCAAATCAGGAAGCTTCATAGGGGAAGCCGAGAAGGACTGGACCCCTTCCAGCCAGACAAGGTCCCCTGACAGACCAGGATGCCACACAGCATCTCTGAGAACAGAGAGAGACACAAAGTAGGTGAAGCAGTTTGGGGCGGGTGTCAGCTAATCACTTTGCCACCAAAAGCCATTCCTGCACCAGAAAGCCTTTGCAGCTCCAGTCCAGGCTGAACTGCAGGAATCGTAGCTGCTCCTTACCTGAAATTCTCTGCTGTTTTGGGTACAACATCTGCAAACAGCTCGATTTTCATGCGGCCGACCTCCTGAGGAGACGGGAGCCAGATGAGTCTTCCAGGTCCCCTCACACACACACAGACACACACCTGCCGCCCGACCCCGGGCACTCCCACAGATCCTGTCTCTTCATTCACCCCCACCCCTACAGGCCCCTCCTGACGCAGCCCTGCTCCTCTCCCCTGCGAGCCCTTCCCGACGAGCCCTGTGACCCCACAGCCCCGCTATCCGTCTCCTGGCACCGACCCTCCCAGCGCTTTCAGTTGCAGCCCCGCAAGCCCCACGATGAACCCCCGGCACCGCCCGTGCCCTCTTATCCCCGCAACACTCCGACACCCCCACTTATCCCCGCAACACTCCGACACCCCCAGTTATCCCCGCAACACTCCGACATCCCCAGTTATCCCCGCAGTCCCTCCCCAGGCGGGGCCGCTCCCCGTCCTGGGGCACCCCCACCTGCCCGCCGATGGTTACATCGAAGAAAACCACGGGATTGTTGGGATTCGCTGCCAGCGCCGACATCGCGACTGCCACTGCAGGAAGCGGAAATGGCGGCGGAAGTGGAAACGGCGACGGAAGGCGAGACGGGGCCGGGCGGGACAGGGGGGTGACGGTGTCCGGGATGTCTGGCAAGTGTGTGAGGTGTCCAGACTGTGTCTGGGGTATCCGGGTGGCGTCCGGAGCTCCATCCTGCAGGGGCAGCTCGGGGTCCCCAGAGCAGAGTGCTGCCCGGCTGGGGAGGCCTGCCCGTTCATCTCCCTGCCCACCTGGGCACACGCCGGCTGAACATGAGCCCAGTTGTGCCCGGATGGGCAAGGAGGCCAATGGCACGTGGGCTGTACCAGCCACAGGGTGGCCGGTGGGACCAGGGCAGTGACTGTCCACCTGTGCTGAGGCATCTCCGGTCCTGGGGTCAGTTCTGGGTGCTTCACTACAAGAAAGACATTGCGGGCTGGAGCACCAGGAGCGGCTGAGGGAGCTAGGAGGGCTCAGCCTGGAGAAAAGGAGGCTCGAGGGGACTTTCTCGCTCTCCACAACTCCCTGACAGAAGGATGCAGCCATGTGAGGTTCGGGCTCTGCTTCCAGGGAACAAGGGACAGGACAACAGGGACTGGCCTCAAGTTGTTGCAGGGGTGGTTCAGGTTGGACATCAGGAAGAATCTCTGTGGAAAGGCTCGTCCAGCCTTGGAACAGGCTGTGCAGGATAGTGATGGAGTCCCCATCCCTGAAAAGATTTAAAAGCCATGTAGATGTGGCACTTGGGGACATGATTTAGTAGTGGCCTTGGTAGTGCTGTGGGAACAATTGGTCTCGATCTTCAGGGTCTTTTTCACTAATTCCATGATTGCAACAGTTAGGTTTGTGATTGTTTTCAAGGTTTGATCAGCTGAACACTGCCTTTGAGAGTGTTGGGAAAATTAATCCACAAACATCAGAGGTTTGTGTCCAAAAAGGAGACAGAGGAGTCCTGTAACTTTATTCGAATAAAGGGAGAGGCCATGGGGCATTCACCTGTGGTCTCTCAAATTTTTGGAGGGCGCAGCCTTCTATTTAGCCTAATTTCCTGGCCACATTTCCCTCTCTTTTTCCCCATTGGCTGAGGTAGTTGCGAGGTACAGCCTTCCTGGAACGCCTAATACCTAAGACTCCCTTCTAATGTATAAACACCCTTTAATTTTTAATTCTTAAGGAATTTATGGTTCTTCCCATTGTTTCTTTCATCTCTCAATATCCAATTTCATTTATCAGCAGACCTACAGTTTATTTGTAAAGACAAATCTCTTTCTTTCCATTCATCAATCAGTGGAATCCTTCCCATTGTTTCTTTTATGTCTCAGTGCTAGTTTTATCTACCAGCAGGCCCACAGCTTGTTTGTAAAGACAAGTCCTTCATTCCTTTCAAGAGGTTTACAGGACATCCTCCAGTGTCCTGACTGCTTGGGGAGAAGTCATGCTTTCTCTGGCAGAAAGACGAGCAAGGTATGTGAACAAGTGCACTGCAACTTGGAAAACAATTGCAACTGCTTGGAAAGAGACCTTTCCTGGAGAAGAATCCTGATTTGGAAATTGTTATGTATGCACGCAATGGCTGAGTGCATCTGTCTGAGTACAGTCAGTGCTGTAGCTGGGCCTTGCCCTTTCCTTGTGGCAAGAGGAGGCTCCAGTGATCAGCTCTGACTTGGCTCATACAGAACTGGGCTGACCCAGAACACTTTTCTGCTACTGAAACGCCAAAATGGCAATACCTGCTTTTGGTGAAACAAGGTGATCTATTTCTACACCTTCAGCCTGTGTTTGGTGACACAGTTTTCTCAGGGCATTTCCTAACAATTCTAAGGATAATTTTTGAGTCTTCTTGGTCTCTCTTTAGGCTGTGCAGATCCAGAATATTTGGGCCTTGGCAGATACATGTCTTAGGCTGGAGAGCCACTGCTCTATTCCTTGTTACAATCTTGGCACATGAAGGTTCTGCTGTCAGGCAGGACACTTATTGCTTCCTGAAGGTGAAAATCTGCTCAGTGATTTGTGTTGGTGAATTTTGTCATTCAATGTGTCCCAGCTGTGGTTTTGCTTTAAAAACCCCTGCAGTTCATCTGAAGATACCTTCTTTTGCAGGCCAGGGATGAGCAGTGGTACAAGATGAATGATGGCTCAAGACATCTCTCTGCCAAAGTACATATTTACTCTTCTATTCCAGGTAGGAACAAGTGTGAAAGGATGTTCAGAATACACCCTCTCTCCTGTTACTGATCCTGTTGTTGTTCTTCTCTGGTGGGTTTTGCTTTTTGCTATAGGAGAGAATGACTGTTTGTCCAGGTGAGTTCTGTCTGTCCTCCAGTTTGGCAGGCCTTTTCTTCTCCCTCGTCGTCTGGCACTAAACTGCGCTTGTGTAAATTGCCAGCTGTGTGCTCTCTGAGAAGGGCTAGCTGTGAAAAGGGGCGAAATGGACATCTGAGCGGGCATAAACATGAGTCACTGCTTGAAAGGGACAGACATGGCTGGAAAACCGTGATCTATTTTCCAAAGCCTTGTGCTGCTTCAGTCTTCTGCATGTCATGTCAAGTGTGCCAGAAAATGACAGATCTAAAGCCACAAGGAGACTGCAAGAAATCAAGGAGGTGGGGAAAGCCCACACACACTGAGGAGGGGGAGAAGCTGAACAGAAGCCAGCCAGACATTCCACCTCCCAGGAGATGCAGGGCACCCTCACCACCAGCTGGGACATGGGCATGGGAACCTGCTCAGCTGTTCCCACAGGGAGAGAAAGAGCCTCCTGATGGCAGAAGCTCAGGGGAGGACGAGGACGGTGCAAGAGCTAAAAAGGGAAACTCCAGAGAGGAGGACTGAAAACTAGCAACATTTGCAGCGTTGGCAACAGTTGCCTCACTCTTTGCCAGCAATTTCAAGCCCATGGCTATGTATGGACCTGTTCAGTACTTTGCACCAAGCTTCCCAGCATAACCTGCCAGTGATCATCAAAGGCTGCAGACATCTCAGAAGAATGTTGACCATTGAACCTGACATTTATAATTGAAACAATAAAACCATCAAACCAAACCAAATCCCAAGTGGTGCTTCTGATTATTCTATAGAGAGTTGGACCATGCAAGAAACAACAGACAGGGTTTTTAAAAATTTGTTAGAGTCACGACTTCTATGTTGGTTTAACACAGCATGTTTTTAGTGGGGACAAGAGAGAAGCTGCTCGAAACTTCTATGTCTATCACAGAGCCAATCGCTGAAGGCTCTGACGATGGGCAGGTTACTAGCCCAATTAGAGAAGTTGGTAATGCCTCTGTGATGACATATTTAAGAAAGGAAAAACCATGGGAAGCTCTCTTTTCTTCTCCCGAAGGGTGGTGAGGTGACCACCGGGGCCCATCCCAGTCAGGGGGCTGCCAGGGTCCATCCTGGCAGGGGCCACCAGGGGCCATGCGGCCAGAGCCCTCCCGAAGCCGAGACCACGCGGCCAGGCCCCTCCTGAGGCCAGAGCCGCCCGTGCGGTGCCAGTTAGGACCATGCGGCTGGGGCCAGCTGTGCGGCGCTGGCAGGGACCACATGGCCAGCAGCGAGAGACATGGCGAGCAATTCCCCGATGCAGAGCCTGGATGAGATCAACCTCTCAACTGCAACTTATAGGCACCAACTTTCTTCCAAGTCAGAGAAAAAGGAAAAGTGAGGACACGTGAGGAAAACCAACATGGCAGCACCGAGGTCAGTGAAAAAGAGAGGGAAGGAGGTGCTCCAAGTGCCAGAGCTGAGATTCTCGTGCAAGCCGTGGTGAGGACTATGATGCAACAAACTGTTTCCCTGTAATTCATGAGGTGCATGGGGGGGGGGTGCAGAGATCCACATGCAGCCCATGAAGCTGGAGCACGTGGATGCTGAAAAGCTGTAATCTAGTGAGGAACTCGAACAGAAAGAGATGACCCTTGCTTTTAGAGATAGAGGAAGAGAGCCTTCGCTTCCAAACTAGACTAGCTCATCCTTAAAAGACTAAACCACGTGAACTAAAATGACCCACACTAGGCAGTTGTGGGAAGACTCCTTGACCCATGGGAGGGATTTACATTGCAGCAGGTTCGGGCGGGACTGTTGCTTGCAAAAGTTAAAACCACGCTAGAAAAGTTTGCAGAGAACTATCTCCCGTGGGAAGGATCCCACAGCACAGCAGAAGAAACTCTTTTCCTTAAGCATACTGAAGAAAGATTTTTAAGAAGTGAAATGCTGACCAAAACCTCATGTTCTGTTTCCTTGCATAGTCGGTGGAAAGAGGGAGGGACTGGGAAGGAAAGGTGTTCTGAAAGTTCACTTTGGTTCTCATTACTCTTTTTACTTTTAATTCTGTTAATAATAAATCTTCTTTATGCTATTTAAGTTTTAAACCTGTTTTGCCTTAAAGTGTTTCTTTTTTCAATAATCCTTATCTCAACTCATGAAAATGAAGTTTTAATTTCCCCTCCTGAGCTTAGCTATAGCAGAGGAAAATGAGTGATTAGTTTTTTGTGGGTGCCTGGCACTTAGCCAGCTTCAAACCACGACAACTTCCTTTATGAACACTCCCCTGTGATGCAGAAAGGTGGGAGCTTTGTAAACCTGTATTGAAACAGCATGCAGAGATCTCAGGGAAAAAAATTTCTCAGGAACAGAGTGTCTCTAGGGCTGCTGAATGAGAGGCTCAGCTCCCCTGTGTGTGGCTCATGTTCTCCCAAGTGCAACGTCCAGTGCAAGAGAGGCAAGGGAACCAAGGGACTGTAAACATGGACACTGACAGTCCTCATCAACAGGGCTGTTAAGCAGGTGGGTTTCCACTCTTTTTACTCCTTCTTTTGGTGAAGAAATTGGTTTCCTGGCAGACTTGGGCAGTGGAGTTTGATTAAAAAACACAGCACTTCACCTTGAAGATAATTCTGCAGTGTCTCACTCAAGCTGCAGTTCATATACCTTCTGGCCTATTTCTCAGCCATCGCAGACCTGAAATCAGTTTCTGAGGCAAAACCAAGACAAACGTTTAGGCATTTCTTCTCACAGAAAGTATAAAGCACCCAGCTCCCAAGCCTGCTGTGAAACTCACTCCAAAATGAGGGAAGCATCCTCTTTCATCTCCAGTGCCAGTGCTCAGGACTGCTGTGCCCTCTAGAAACCAAGCCCAGTGAGAAAGGTGTTGGGAGTGGGGGATGTGAGTAGGAACAGGGTCCAGATGAGTACCCAAGTGCAGAGATCTTTCTTGGCACCACTCATGTCCTGGTGACCTGTGTAAAAGTCACTTCTTCACCAGCCTAGGAGAAAGGGAAAGATACTTTAGTATAGAATTACCAAGAGAAATGGTTTTATTTATTTAGTTACGTGTATTGCATCTGCATAAACCAGTTCTTTGTGCCTTGTCCTCTTACCTTCTCAGGCACATATGACATCAAAAAACACCTTTGCAAATCCTGTAAAATTTGCAGTACAAGCCAGATTACTGCTCTTCCCCATCATTTGTTCAACCAACAGTGTCTCTCTCCAGGACCTGCACACTATGAGTGGCCTCAGTTTCCATGTTCTATCATTTTAATCTCCTTCTCTGTCTTCTGTCTCCCTGGGCTCTGGTCTCTGCTGGGCACTTTTCTCAGTCACTCCCTGACCTCCCAATGCTTTTCACTGTAATTGTGCTTCTGGCAGATGTTCCCTAAAAGCACTGTCCCAGCCCAGACATCTGCACCTTTTCCTCCTCTCTTGCTGCTGTTTGATGCACTTTTTGGTCTTATAGGCCCTTGTGCCCTGGCTTCCTCCTGCTGTTAAACCCTGTTCCTGCAAGAGAAGTGACAGTCAGTCAGTGTCTTACCTGCATCTCTCTGACCTGGACAGCTGGTGGTAACCATCACAGCCTGTCTTGGTTTGAAAGGCAGGTGTCTGTTAAGGAAGGCAGGAGCCTCCCTCGGAATGGAAAACGCAACCCCCTTCCCTCCGAATGATTATAATTTTGAAATTAAGGGGCTTTCAGGCACAGATATGGGGAATAGGAATAACAGTTCTTTCCAAACATATATATATAAAGAGGCAAACAAACAACAGTAACTATGGCAGGAATAACAAACAGAACCAGGAACCCAGTGACCGCCTTCTCGGCCGCAGGCGCTTTCCCCTTTGGTGCAGTGCCGGTCACAGCCGGCAGGGGCGCTGGCGGCTCGCGGGGAGCAGGGCGGGTGCGATGGTTCCCCCGCGGCTGCAGGGGGCGCTCCGGAGCGAGCTCGGGGAGCACGCGGGAATGGCGGACGAGAAGCTCGCCTCACAAACCCCAGGGGCAGCCGATCCCGGAACAGCAGGGACGAACACACAGAATCCCGGGTGGTAGGCGAGATGTATCAAACTCCGGAGCTGCAGCGGGAGCCCCGGGACGTCTCGGCAGGCAGGGGGTGCGGAGCTACAGTGCAGCGAAGGCTCGGAGCAGCAGCAAAGGAACGGCGGGGGCAGGGCAGTCGTGGCCCGGCTCCCAGCAGGGCAGGGAAAGGCGGGCTTGGGATCCCGGGGTCCCCTGAGGCACCCAAGCAGATGGTGAAACAGTCCCTCTTTTAGTGAGGTAGGGTTTTAAATAGAGTCCCTGTGCAACTGCTGCTCCAGGGAGCAAGCTCCACTCATGATAGAAGGAAGGCAGCAGAAGGCAGAAAGCCTGTAGTAGTGGCGAATTCTCTCCACAACGACAGCAGCTCCTCTCCCCCTCGAATGCCAGCAGAACAAGAGAGCTAGGGGCCCCAACCAACCCCTTTTACCCAGTTCAAATCTCGCAACCTCTCTGCCCTACACGAGAAAACCCCAGGTAAAAGAGGCTGGCCAGCTAGACTCCTCCCCCTGTGGCCAGGTCTTTTGTCTCTTTGGCAGCTTGTATGGGGAAAAATTCTTTGAGAGAAAAAGAAAACAAAAGGAGAACTCCTAAAACCCCATCACAGCCCCTCCTGGTACAGGCTTGTCTCTGGGTGTGGAACATGGTTCCTGAAGGAGAAGAGCAAAATTCACAGTAATGCCTCGGCAATGTCCTGCTGGTAGAGCTGATTAGAAGGCAGCTCTCCAGGCTGCCAGCAAGGCAAGTTGGCATCAAGTCCCAAGGCTGGTCCAGGGATGCTCTTTGGTAAAAGTGACACTTTCGCAGCTCCACAGCTTCTCTGGGCAAGCCATGTCAGTGCTTCACCACCTTCACAGGGAAGAATTTCTTCCCAGTGTCCCATCTAACCCTGCCCGGCATCAGTATGATGCCATTCCCCTTTTTCCTGTCACACCAGCTTGTCCCAAGTCCCTCTCCAGCTCTTTTGGAGCTCCTTTAGGCACTGGAAGGGGCTCTAAGGTCTCCCCAGAGCCTTCTCTTGTCCAGGATGAACATCCCCAGCTCTTAGTCTGTCTCCACAGCAGAGCTGCCTCAGCCCTTAGAGCAGTTCCATGGCCTCTGGACAGCAGGTCCATGTCCTTCCTGTGCTGGAGAACCCAGAGCTGGAGGCAGCACTGCAGGTGGGGTCCTGTCTGAGTGAAGAAGAGGGGCAGAACCCCCTCTCATCTGCTGCCCATGCTGTGGGGATCAGCCCAGGACATCATTAGTTTCTGGGCTGCCAGTGCACATGGCCAGCTTGTGTCCAGCCTCTCACCAGCATCCCACATCCTTGTTGACAGGGCTGCTCTCAATCTGTTCATTCCCACAACCTGGATTGATACTGGGTGTTAGCCTGACCCATGTGCAGCACCTGCACTTGGCCTTGTTGAATCCCATAAAGTTCCTATGGGCCCACTGATTGAGCCTGTCCAAGTCCATCTGGATGGCCCTGTCCTCTAGGTGTGTCACCCACACTGCTCAGCTCAATGTCATCTGCCAGCGTGCTGAGAGTGCACTCGGTCCCACTGTCTGTGTCACTGATGAAGATATTGAATAGCACTGGTGCCAGTACAGATCCCTGAGGGATCCCCCTTGTCACAGACATCCATCGGGACTCAGCCATCTGCCCATCCATTCATCTGTCCTTTTGTCCTTCTGTCTGTCCATCCATCCAGGCGACTTACCATCTGTCAACTCTCCCATCTGTCCTACCCCCATCCATCTGTCTGTCCATCCTTCCTTCTGGCCTGGCCATCCCTGCTCTCTCCATCTGTCCAGTCATCCACCTGTGAGAGACTGGAATGTTAATGGTTAAAGACTCAAAACAATTGCGCCCTATCTGAAGTGTAACATCATACAGTGTAGAACTCCCTGCCCCAGGGTGGGTACCTGGGTGTTCCCACCGAGCCTGAGCACATATTAACCTATTGCATTTTGCAGCCTTCTTCAACCCCTGACAGAACAAGACTGTGAACATCACTTTGACCAACTTACATCGAAGTTGCAACAACCAGGTTTTGTCCCTGGACCCACTGGTGGGTGGTAACTATATAACCATTCTGTTCTTATCCTTTCTTTCTCTTTCTTTTCCCTTATACTTTTTCTTTAATGATATTTTTATGGTTTTATATTACTGATAGGAAAGATATGGGCTAATGTCTTTACAGACAATTCTATGGGTGAGGGTATGGGTGTTAATGTCTTTGAAATGACTCTTAATGTCTCTACCAACTTCAAGATGCAGGCTTGTTACATAACCCAGACAGTTTGACTCCTGAAACAGACAAATGGATCTGCACAAGGCTGACTTTCTGAACTTTGGGCCGAAATGACATGTTTAAGGGGGGAATATGTGGCAGGTGGTTCGGGAGGGCTGTACCTTCCTAGTACCTCAGCCAGTGGGGCAAGGAAGAGGGCAACATGCGGCCGGGAGTTAGGATAAAAGGAGGCTGCGCCCTCCAAAACCTCGAGAGAGAAAACCCCGCAGGCATGTGCCCCAGCGAACTCTCTCCCTTTATTTGAATAAAGTTGCAGGTCTCCTCTGTCTCCTTTATGGACACTGGCTTTTCATTGCATGATTTTCTGCAGATAGATAATAACCAAAATGGCACATTTTAAAATTTGCTAAGTACCTTATTCTACCTTAATGTTCTAAAGTTTGCAAACAAAAGCTGGTTCTTGAACTTCCTGAGTATTTTGTTGTTTCTCCCACACACTGCCCAGAGTAAATCAACCAATCTTCCCCTAAACCCTCCAAGAAGACCGGGGCATTGACTCACCCCAAACCAGGCCAAGGGACACTTTAGAGACAGAGTCAGAGAAGCGGGTATTTGCTTTATTCGTTGCCAGGTGCATGGGGGATCTTTCCTCCTAACACACACACACGGCACTTCATACAGTCCAGTATTATGGGCAAAATTTATGAATATTCATCACATTCCTTGGGATAGGAGTGGTTATACAATTTACTTTTTGGAAGTCATTAATATCATTAGCATATGTGCCACGCATGTGCTGTGTACCATGGTGGTCACACTGAGGAAGGCTCCTCTTCTTCCTCGGGGGTCTTTTTGATGAAGGCTAGTAGTCTACCTCACAATGCACTTTTCACCTTTCTTTCTGGAGCATTCGCAGTCCTTTGTAGAGTGATTCAGCAGTTTCTGTTTGTTTCAAATAAATTCTTGTTCTTTTTATCTTGACAAGATTAAGGTGAATCTTGCTTCTTAGGTTTTGTGATTAATATTTGCTGTCTCCTAATAGTTAACTGTGCTTACATGAGTTAACTGTTGATCAACCCCTATCAGCATAACACCACCTCAGCCAGTCATCCAGCTGGCCATCCATCCTTCATCCTGGCTATCCCTGCTGTCCATCTCTCCAGCCATCCAGCCCAAACATTATTTCATCTGGCCATTCATCCATCCATCTGCCCAAACAATCCCTGCCATCTGTCCCTCTGGCCTGGCCATCTCTGCTGTTTGCCTGTCCATATGGCCCATGGTTGGCCAACCCTACTGTCTGTCCATCTGTCCATCTAGCCCATCCATCCATCCATCCATCCATCCATCCATCCATCCATCCATCCATCCATCACCCCAATGGAGAGAGGGAGGTGTTTGTCCATCCATCTATCCCTGGCCCCCACCACATCAAGAAGCCCTCTCCACCCAATTTCCCCTATGACCCCGAAGGGGATAAGCTGGATGATGACTATCCCTGCTGCAAGAACAAGGGCAAAGTGACACCCTGCAAGGGAACAGAGAGGGACAGGTGGGAACCCCCACCTCCCCCAGGCATAGGATGGGGATGAAGAAGATGGTGGATACCATTCTGGAGGAGCAGGACAAGCCCTACATGTGTGACAGAGTAGGGGAGTGTGAGGGGAGATGAACCCCCAAAATTGCCCCCCAGCAGCACAAGCATGATGGCATGATCGGGAGCTGGGGAGCTGGGGTAAAAGTGTGGGTGGGGGCTCAGAACCCAGCTTGGGAGGGTTCCAGACCCCATTTGGAGATCCCAGGGGTGCTGGGGGGGTCTCTGTCCTATTGAGGGGATTCTGGGGGGTCTTTGACACTTTTAGGGGGCCTCTGGTGTGCTGGAGGGGTTCCCTGCCCTCATTTTGGGGGTCCCATGGATAGTGGGGGGAGGTCCTCGCTCCATTTGAGGGTGCTATGTGGAGATATTGGTGGGGGGTGTCCTGAATGCCTGTGTTGCCTCCACTTCGGATTTTGGTTGGGGTCAATGCTTCCGGGTGAGTCACCACCAGCTGCTGCTGACAGAGGCTTTGGGGCGGTTCTTGGGTTGTTTTGTCCTTCCCCACAAATCTCCTTACAGGGATATCCAACTGGTCTTGGGACTACTTTGTGCAGCCAGCAAGCTCAGTGGTGAAGCTGAGGATAAGTGGAGCCGGTGCTGGCCACACCATGCCACCAGCACCACCCAAGAGCAGCCACAGGTTTGTGTAGTTTGTGAGCAGGCAATGCTAAGTGCTGGGAGAGCCTCTGTGGCTCCATTCAAGGCCAAGGAATAGACCACTGAGGAACCGTTAGGTCTGGCTGTGCTGAATCTGGCTGCCCCCACTCCAGTTTGGGGAATGACACAGGGTGAGCGGAAGCTTTAGACAAGCCCTACCAGCTTAAATTTAAGGAATTACTCTGGCCCACAAGTTCTAAGGATGGCACATTAGGTCTATTCATAAAATGAGTTATTTATTAAAGAGACGGGAGATAACAGACAAAAGATTTTAATCAGGGTTACTTACTACACAGTATAAAATTAAAACAGCTAATGGTAGATTACATAGAACAGTGCACGATATCAAGGTACCTATATAAAAGCTAGCAAAAGAAATAGTACTGATTAGGAGTCAAATGTAACTTACTACTGAAATGAAGATAATGTACACGGAGTTCTTTTACTCAGCCTCCAGAGGAGTAATTGCAAAGCAGGCATCCCTATTCTGGAGAGAAGCTCCACACATTTCCAGAAAAACATGCAGGTTTCTGCTTTGTGCAAGTCTGGTGTAGCTTTTATAGTTTGTAAAGTGAGGTGTCTGTCAGTCAGAAATCCAGCTTATCTTTCCAAATTTCACTTCAACAGTAAGATGTTTATTGGCACTTGGGAGGTGCCAGAGTAATGTTAACCCCATGGCACCAAAATAACTCATACAAGACAGCTTGTCCTGTCTGAGGTTACCTGACCAGTTAACAAGCTACAGATGAGCTTTTGTGGGTGCGACATGCCCTGCTACAGGGAAAAAAACGGAAAACCCAAGTTTTCTGGAGTTTATGTTGTTGTGATGCTGTAGGTTCTAGCTTTTATATTTTTCAATCCTGTACTGCCCAGTGTGTAACTCTGAAATTTCTTGTAGCCTGTTGGCTGCTGCTCTCTTATGCCACATAGACATAAAAAAGCCTCTCCGAGCTTGTTGTTCAAGGACACTTAGGCTGTCCTAGGCCCAAAAGGTGCAAACTAGGGCCTCTGGAGAGGTGGAGAAATTGAAGAAATTACATCATTAGCTAAAATTTTAATTGGCAAATTTATGCTGATATGCAAATGAACTAAACCTATAAAAGTGTGGAGAACTCGTGACTCATTGTCCATCTTGGGGTCCTTCTTGGATGTAGCCTTTGGCTCTCCAGAGTGTACCTTGGAAGGCCTTTCAAATAAATATCCACCTTCATTCCCTTAGTCCTGTCTAGTCTCTGTTTCTAGGTAGCCCAATAAGGCATCAGTTGAGCTGGTGGGGGGCCCTCCGTGCTGTGATGGTGGAAAATGCCGGGCCTTTGCCAAGTGCTGTGCCAGCCTCAGGTGAGAAGCTGGGACACCTCTCAAGTCTTGGCAGTACCAACCTCCCCTGGCAAATAATCAGTTTAAATGCTCAGTTTTTTGCAAAACTATTTATTGAGGGATCAATGGGAGAAACAGAGCCGGTAGCATCTGGCACAGTATGTCCTGTTGCAGCCCTGGCTGTGGTCTCCACCAGCAAGGCGCTGGGTTTTGGCGGCTGGGGTACTTGAGGGTGAGAAAGAAGAAGGTCTCTTGCAAGCTCTGGGCTGCTGGAGTGTATGCAAGGGTTGCTGTGGGGTCTCAGTGGTGCTGGGGGTGCCACTGGCTCTGTGGTAGGAGGAGCGTGCTGAGTACTGCAGGGGCATCCCAGCCCAGCCTCCAGAGCCCATTCTCCAAATCCCTGGAGGCTTGGGGTTGCGCCACATCACCAGAGCTCTCTGTGGTGGGGAACAGGGGGGAAAGCATGGGAAGGGGTGAGCGTTACCTCCTTCTTTGTGGGGACCTCGGGCACCTGGGGACATGGGGCACCAGGAAACCCAAGTATGTAAGGGATCCCAAGCACCCTTTGTACCAGAGTGCCTGTGCCCAGGAGCCCCCTCCCTGTACCTTGGCACGGGATGAGCTGTAGCATCTTCCAGGCAGGCTCTGTTCCATGATGCCACCAACGATTGGGCTGCCATTGTTGTGGCTGTACCATTTCATTCTGCTGGGAGACCCCAGCACAGCCAAGTGACCCTCGGTGGTCTCCGTCTGGGGACACCAGTGATGCTGACAGTACTGGCTTCCACAGTGGGTGGGGCTGGGGGCTTGGCAGACATCCTGCTGGCACTTGTCACCAGTGTCCCCAACTGGCTCAGCCAGGCTGAGCCCATCCATCTGGACAGTTGCCTTCTGGATGCCTCCCTGGCTGGCAGGGATGAAGGCACCTTTCTCTGTGCCAGGGAAGATCTCGGCTATGCTGGAATCCTTACAGGATGCCCTCAGGTCTTCCTGGCTGAGCTGGTAGTACTGGGTTGCCTCAAAGCTGGCCTTCACCTCCTGCATGGAGATGAAGGGATGCTGAAGGGCAGCACTGGCTGTGATTCGCTCATGTGAGTCCCAAGTGAGCATCCTCTTGACCAGCTCCACCATCCTGTACAGATCACAGTGCTTGGCCAGCTCCTCTTGGTCAGGATCAGGCATCGGGCAGACATTCACCACTGCCAACTGATCCAGTGAGGAAAATAGATGCTCCCTCCTCTCCATTGGCTTTGCCATCACCTTCCCTGGTGGTTTGAGCTGCCAGGTACCAGTGGAACATGGCACACGTTGGAAGAAGGACCGTGTCTTCTGGGCAGCGCAGAGCAGCTCACCCCGGGGTAGCCCCAAGGTGGAGCAGATGTAGCAGACCTGGTCATATTCATCATTGCCAGGGTAGAGCGGCCAACCCAAGTGAAGCTCAGCCATCACGCAGCCCAAAGACCAGACATCCACCTTCTCGCAGAAGGGCAACCCAAGCAAGATCTCCGGTGCCCGGTAGAAGCGGGTTTGGATGTAGGGTTCCTGAACATGGCAGACCTCAGGGAGGAGGATAGCCGAGCCAAAGTCAACAAGCTTGATGCGGAATGGATAGCGTGCATGGTCCACCAGCATGATGTTCTCTGGCTTAAGGTCAGCATGGATGATGGAGAGCTCCTTCAGCTTGACCAGCGCCACTAGCACCTGTGCTGTGATGGTACGGATGTGCCGGACAGGCAGCGGTGAGAAGTTGTTCTGCTTTTGGAAGTCAAAGAGGTTTTGCTGCAGCAGCTCGAAGACCAGGTAGGTCCAGACCGTGTCACTGAAGGACTCGAGGAAATGGATGATGTGAGAGTCCTTCGTATCCCCCTCCCGCAAGGCCTGCAGCAGCCTCAGTTCATTCTTCACTATCTGGCCATCGTGATCACAGTTCTTCAGGATCTTGATGGCCACCATCTCCCCAGTGCTCCTGCACTGCCCCTGGATCACCTGTCCAAAGGTCCCCTTCCCCACCATGGCCATTATGTCATAGCACTTGGCACCTACCACCAGCGTCACCATGGTGGGTTGGCTCCTCACCAGGGGCTCAGGATCCTCCAGCTCAGCACCCAGTGGGGACTGGAGACACCTAACTGTCCCAACTCAGCCTCACAACACCGTGGGTTCCAACATCACCATGACAACACATGATGTCACAACAGAAGCAGCCTGGGTGGAGGAACCCCCAGAAATGCAACACTGGCCCCCCGAGTCCAGCCCTGCTCTCCCCAGATCCATCCACAAACCCAAGAACACATCCCTGGTCCTCCCAAAATGGATGCCAGCCCCTTGAAAACCCATTTTCAACCCCCTAACCTCTTTCCTTGGTCCACCAAAACCCATCCAAGTCCTCCATGACCCATACACAGCCACTCAAAACCAATTTCTTGTCCTCTAAACCCAGTTCCTTGTCTCCCAAAACCCATTCAAGCTCCCCAAGATCCATCCCTAATTCCCCAAAACCTATCCAAGGCCCCCAAAACCTCTCCCTAGTCTCCCAAACCCATCTGAGCCCCCCATTATACATCCCCAGCCCCTAAATCTCCAGCCCAACATAACCCACCCCAGGCCCCTCAAACCCAGCCCTAGCTCCTTGAAATCCACTTCTATTTCCCTAAAACACAGCCTAGCTCCCTCTACCCGCCTTATTACCAGCCCCAGAAAACCTGTCTCTGGCCACTTTCAGGTCACTAAATGTCCTTCCATGCTTTTTTCCTTTGTTCTAACTCAAAACTTCTGATTCTCCCACCCTGAGCTTCCCTCCACCCCTTTCTGTGTCTGTTCTCTCCTTTCTGTAGGCTCTCCTTTTTCTCGATTCATGGTAACTTCTATACTTTAGACCACGTTTTTATTTATGTCAATAACTGTAGGGCAAAACCTGGCAGAAAATGAGCAGGAGTGACCACCACACACAGTCCCAGCCCTACAACACATCCCACCATGACTCCACTCCCAGACAAGTTCAGGTAAGCAGTGATATTGATCCAGGGCTCCTGCACAGCAGCAAGGCCAGTTGCAGCCTTGGGTGCTCCATGGGATGTCTGTGTGGCCTTGCAGGTGGCTCTCGTGTTCTCTGGGGCTGGCAGGGCTTGCTGCAGATCCAAGAAGCCAGGCTGTCTCTGGCTGTGGGCACAGGGTGGAAGGGAGCTTTGTAGGCCATGACCCTGTCCTGTAGGATTAGGAGACACCATCGTGGTGTAGATCCTGCTCCAGGTCTCTCTTGTAGCCTTCACTATCAGCATGTACTGCAGCAGTGCTCACTGTTTACCAGTCTTCTGTGGGACAGCATGCAGGACAGGCAGGTGGAACGGGAGGATTCCTTCAAAAAGAAACATCGGAAGGGGGAGCATCATTGCACAGAAGAGAGCCCTTGTGCTCTGGCTATGAGAGACATGAATGAAGTCTCCAGCTCTCCCAAGATATGAATTGCCTATCCAGAGGCCTTTAAGGATAAAGACCCCAAGCCTCCCAAGAAGGGCTTCAAGGATAAAGACTCCAGGACCCTGGCAAGAAGGAGAAAATTCTCTCTCTGAAGGATTTTGAGGATAAAGACACCCTCACCTGCAGGGGCTCCTGGCATCAAGGGCCTGAAGCCCATCCCAGCACTCCCACGGGAGTTCTAGGCCCCGCTGACTGCTGAACGATGCTGCCAGGTCCAGGCCCTGCTGCCCATGGCACTGGCACTGCCAGACTCAGAGCTTCTTGTCCCCAAACTCTTCTCCTGACATCCCTCAGCTGTCAGTGGGGAAAGATGGGGCTGACACAACCCTGGGTGCACAGGCAGCACAGTACAAACAGGATGTAGAATGAGGAGATAGGCAGGAAGTTTCTGGGGGCCCCATATGCTGTCCCAATGGCAGGTTCATTCCCCAGTGTGCAGTGCCAATTCACACACTATGGCGAGGGATTTGTATTTCTTTATTCTAGTTTGCAAAAGCAGGGAGCTGGGGGGTTCCTATAAAAGGTCACCCACTCCCCGCTTCTCCAAACTTTACACTATTGAGACATTTCAACAAAGGCATCACCATTCATTGCTTCCTCATCACATAACTTTTTTATTAATTAGCACTCAAACCCCTATTTTCTGGGTGTATTTCTCATTTCCCAAGGTGATTTATTTGTCTGCAGGCACAGCTCCTCCCTCCATTGGAGTGGAGTTGGCGTCTGTTTTGAGTAGGTGGTTAGTAAGACAGTGGTCACAATCTTTCACTGCTGAAAGTACCCTTCCCCAGGTACTGCTCAGTCCTGCTGACTTCCCTCCCAGTGCTCTTGGCCAGACAGCCCACTCCTCTTGGGATTGTCTTCCCTTTTCCTTAAGCAAAAGATTAGCCAAGCATATATCCTCCACAATGCAATTGCTTAGTCAGAACTGTCTGGCTACAGCTATTGATTTACAGCTTAAAAAAATGGCAGTTTGGCTCACATCTTGAGGGTCTCAAATCCTGAGGGGCTCGGTAGTATTTCCTGCCTTTGAGTCTATGAGATTTGTCTTTACAACAAGGCTCGAAAGCCTCATTACTTTTGCTGGCTATCAACATGTGAAAACCGACTGTGATCACATAATCAATCATTTGGCACAACTCACAGTGATTATACCTCCTTATTGTCTAATTCATTCTTTCTACTTGTTTGCTAGACTGCAACTTCTGTGGGACTACCCTTCCCTTGCCTTGCATTGTGTACCCATTCTCTGCCGCGACTTGTGTACCCCTTGCTTGCCTGTTCTTGCGTTGCTTTGCCTGCCCCTTCTTTGACTTGTATTGACTTGACTACGCCTGCCTCTTCTTGCCTTATCAACCTTATCCTCTTTTTCCTTACCTTGTCTAGCACTCCGTACTTTACCTTGTCTTGCTTACTCCTTCTGCTCCTTGCCTTGCCTTCCCCTCACTGGACATGACTTCCCTACCTCTCCCCTGCCCTGCCCAGCCTTGCCTTGCCTTGCCTAGCCTACAACTTCCTGGCCTTCTCTTACCTACCACTCCCTTGCTTTGCCTTGCCTTCCCCTCACTGATCTTCCCTTGCCTTGCCTTGCCACCCCTTGCCTTGCCTTGCCTGACCCTCACGTGCCTGGCCTTGCAGTGCCTACCCCTCCTTGCCTTGCTTTGCCTACCCAATATTGCACTTCCTTGCCATACCTGACCACCTCTTGCCTTGCCTTGCCTTGCCAACCTCTCACTCACCTTGCCTTCCATTGCTTATAGCTGCCTTACCTTACCTGGCCTTTCATTGCTTACCTCTCACTTGCCTCTCTTTGCCTTGCCTATCATTCTGCACTTGCTCTTGCCTTCACAGATTTTCACATAATATTCTGAGTTGAAAAGGACCAACAAGAATTATCAAGTCCAGCTCTAAGGTGAATGGCCTTCCTCTCCACTGTCTTGCCTTGCCTACCCCATCCTTTCCTTGCCTTGCACACTAGCTCACTAGCTTTGCCTTGCCTGCCCCTGCACTGCCTTGCTTTACATACCCTTCTCATGCTTTCCCTTACCTTCCATTCCCATCCCTTTCCTTCCCTTTCTCTTCCTTGCCCTGCCTTGCCTTGCAAGCCCCTCCCTTGCATTGCCTTGCATGCCCATCTCTGGGTCCGCGACCGGGGCTAGCTGCCCCCAGACCCCTTTGTCAGGGCTAGGCAGTCGACCCAGGATTCAGCCTGCAGCCACGAGTTCCGCCCCTTCGGTTCCGCAGCCACCGCTGCTGGGGCTTCGCGCAAGCGGGTAGCTGCACGCTCTCCTCAGGACAGAGGAGGAGGTGGTGAAAGCCCAAAGTCCCCGGAGACAAAGAACGAATGAGGAGGGGTATCCTTCCTTGGACCACAGCAGGTTTTATTAGCCGGATCCGGGCGGAAGCGATAACTCCCGGAGAGGACCCGCGCCGAGGGTTTTAAGGTGAGGAAAACCGGGTGGAGTTTAGGGCAAGAATCAATAGGAAGGGGGGAACTGGGAGGAACCAGGGTACAATCAACCAACGGGGTGATAACAAGGGGGAGACCGTCAGCATGCACCTATGGGATGCCGAGCGGCTTGGAGGGTTCTGGAAGAAGAGGCATGGCTAGCTTTGGGGGGGGCGCGAGGCTTAAACTCGGGAACTGCCCAGAGACCCACCCTCCGATTTGGATTCGTCAATCCAGGGGAGAGCCCTATCCGGATTGACAAGAGGGGGTCTCTGGGGCGACCAGGAGGATGCCCTGTAAGAGCACACCCCAACACATCTCCTGCCTTGCTTTGCCTACCCCTTGCTTTCCTGACTGTGCCTTGCCTGTCCCTCCTTTGACTTGCATTGTTTTGCCTACCTTTTCCTTACCACATCTGTCACGATCCGCTAATACTAGCGGGGGTCGTGATGGTTCATTTACCTGATCTCAGAGTGCAAAAGAAATAAAAACGGGGAAAGTTTTTTGCTTCAATCAAAACAATGCACCTTTATTGAGTGCCAACAGCATGATTGTGGGATAGAAGAGAGGGAGAGATATGGGGAAAGGAGAAAGGGAGAGAGAAGGGGGGAGGAGGGGTTAATAGCTACCAACGGTGAGCTGGGATCCTCGTGGTCCGTCTTCTTTCCGTGGGGAGATCTAGAGGTTCTGGGAGAAGATCTCGAAATGGGGTCTCTTCAGAAAGTCCTTTTATAGTCTTTTTGAAAGTGAGGGGCAACTAGCCAAAAAGGTAGGGGAGTAAGACCCATTGTTTAGGGTACCAGTGCAGGGTCTGGGCACGGAACATTCCTTCTCGCTCCAGTGCAGCCCTTCCCACCTGGGCAGCAAGGAACAGCACCAGAGCAACCTGTTCAGTGTGCACACCTGCAGACACTTGGCAGACCTCCCACCCTGGACTGGCTAGGGCTCTTGTGTCCTTTCCCCCTTTGGGGTTTTTTTAGGGTCTTTCAGTCTCTGTCCTCGTCGATGATTGTGAGACAGATGAGGGATCCACGGACCGTCTCTTACAACGTCTTATCAACGCCACCCTTACTTTGCCTTGTCTTGCCTGCACCTTCTTGCATTGCCTAACCTTCAGTGAACTTGCCTTGCCTTGCCTTGCTTTGCCTACAACGTCCTGAACTTTCCTTGCCTACTCACCACTTGACTTGCATTGCCTTGCATACCCATCTGCCACCTTTACTTGCCTTTCCCTTTCTTGCCTGGCCTTGCCTACCCCTCCCTATCCCTGCCTTGCTTACCCATCACTTGCCTTGCCTTGCCTTGCCTTGCCTTCCTCTCTTCTGCTTTGCCTTGACTTGTCCACAACTTCCTGGCTTTCTCTACCACTCCATTGCCTTACATTGTGGCTTGGTTTGAAAGACAGGTGTCT
>VZTE01003945.1:1632938-1654847 GCA_013397775.1 Eulacestoma nigropectus | reverse complement strand
GATTGTGGGAATTCACCTTCTCTCTAGGTAGGTACATGCAAATTTCCTATAACTTCTGATGACTGCAGTTAGTGTTAATATAAACGTTTGGTACATATGTATGTCCAACATGGCAATCTTTTCTAAAACTAAACTAATGCAATCAAGTCCAGGAAATGTTAATTTAAAAGCTGAAAAGAAAAAAAAAAAAAAAAGAGAGAGAGAAAATATGAATGTCAATTTATATAGACTGTTAACTGATTATATTAAATTTTTGTCTCCCAAACTTGTCTAGTTTTTTGTTTAAATAACAAGAGCAAGAAGATAATACACTGTTTATAATTTAAAAACTTCAGTTGCTGCCAGGCAATGAGATGGTCCATAATTCAAAGCTTAAAAGTGAAAAGGAGAATCCAGCATTTTTTTTTAGATACTCAGCACTGAGCACAGTCTCAGTTCAAATTATTTTTTCATTAAGACAAATAAAGGTTCAACACTGTATATGAGGTGGATTAAAATAATATTGATTGCAATTTTCTTGACAAATAACAAAGCAGAAATGAGAATTTGCGTTCACGTGGAACAGATCAGTCACATTTGAAAGAAAAATGACATCTTAGAAAACAGCTTCTAAGTAGGCAGGTAACTCTTAAACTTCAAAGGGTGTTCTTTCTCCCATCATGCAATTACGGCCAAATATCTTTGCTTGGGTCAGGTGAAAAAAAATCTGTATTCTCAGCTGTAGAGTTTTTAAGACCCCTGTTGTCTTGCTTATTACTGTGGATGTTAATTCCACAGTGGGGCAGTGGCAGTGTGACAGGCCTTGCCCTTCTGCAGCTGGGAATGTCAGATTACATTGATCCTAGGTACTGTTTGTTAGTGTTTTCTTTTCTGACCAGTCACCTTTAGTTACCCAAAGTCTGAGCTTCCCGTCATTGTAATCAAGAAGCTAGGGTTCTAGAGAGAAAAAAGATACTTTTTGTTGGGTTTTTGTTGGTTGCCTTAGTTGTCTAAACAAGGGACTGTTAGAATGGGATGGTATAATGGAATAAATGTCAGTTTGGGCAGAGCTCCACAGAAATTGCCTTAGTTATTTGTAATTTTTCTGCTTCATGTATTCATTTCTGAAATACTTCCAAACCATTTTATTTACTATGTTAAGAGTCTAATTTTTATTGATCTCTCAGATCACTCATTGAAACTTTCGCCAGATTTACATCAGCACACATCAGCTTATTGCCATGGTTTTATTATCATAACTTTAGTTACGCATCAGTACTAGTCAAAAATAATTCTAGCCATGTTTGTGACTTTTTTGGCCATCCCAAGACTCCAGAGAAGTCAGTGGTTGGTGCCTCCTGAAGGAGTGATGCAAAGTGGTGCTGAGCTCCTGAGATACTTGCAGGCACATTCTATGGGTCAAACTGTTCCACATAGTCTAGAGTGAATTTGTAGCTGTTGATATAGTTATTAAAGTGTTCTGTACAAATCAAAGCAGAAATTGGTCTTTGCTTTAGGTTAAAGCATAGAAAAGAAAGAATTAATTTTGATTTTTAGTAAATATTCTGATTTAATTTATGAAAATTGGAAAAGCTTGTCATGTATTTATCAGTACCAGCCCTTTTACCTGTGCAAAGTTAAGACACAGAAGACCTGAAAAGAGATGAGAATAATTTTTGTATGAGGTGGAAAGGCAAAAGAAAAAGAAATCAATTCAGCTAGAATTCATGCTCTACTGAAGGATCAAGTACAAGGACTTGGAACGTTTGGGTTAGCTGGGGGACATCATCTGAATTAGATCCACTTGAAAGGGTGAAAAAGCATCACTGCTCTATCCAGTAATGCCACAAGTCTTCAGCTGTTGTGGTTGCCGTTATTAATGCAGCATCTTGCTTTCAATAAGTAATGTTTACATTTCAATTGTAGCTTCCAGCTTGAGCTCACAGTTCACATTTTTTAGTAGCTGTTAAGTTCCATTGCAGTGAAGCCCAGTTTAATTCTTCCTCTTGAGTCTGCTCTGTAATCTTGATTTCTTAAGCATATTTTCTAGCTCTGGTATTCTCTTATTAGACTCAGGATATTATGACATTTTCAAAATGCTTTCTATTTATAATTTAACATTATACAATGTCAAGAATAATCAAAAGCATAGAGAGATGACAGAGAAAAATCTCATTTATATGATCTTTCCAGGTCACATTTCTGAGTTTCGCTTAGAATGCCTTCTTCAGGAGCTAAAATTGCCTTTTTAGCAAATGAAACATGCAAAAAAAGAGTAAAAAAAAAATGGTCATGATCACTCAGTAACTTTATTGGCACAGGTTGTCAAAGTTCAGAGCTAGGTGGTTTCGTCACAGTTCAGGACGAGTGTCCAGCCCACACTGTGACTCGGTGTGTGAGGAAATCACCCCAGCTAGCAGTTGCTCTGTTAGGGCCTTGGGACAAAGCTTCCCTGAAGTCTGGAGGAGTGGTGGAAGGGGAGATTTAACATCTCACTCTGTCTTGCTGACTGTGGAGCTGATGGTGCATCGGACTAGGGAGAGAAGGAGGCCTGTAAATCATACTGCAATTTGCAGCATGAGGATGTCAGGAAGCTTGAAACTTTGTTGTTCCCTCCACTCCTGAAACACAGACCCCATACAATGGGCTCTTCTTGCAGGACCTACAGCTTCCAACCATGCCAGTGCATCCAGCAGCTCTGCCCTGCTCCTTTCTGCTGCCCCTGCTGCATCGGTGGGATCACACAGGGAGCAATATCCTGGCTGTGGTCAGGGGAGCAGTGGATGAGAAGAAAATTCAGAGCTGTAGCAAGGCCACAAAAACACACAACAGGTGGAGGCATGACTTCTGACGTGTCATACATGGGATGGTGAGGCACAAAAGCAGGCAGGTGAGGCACATATCAATGGTTTCATCACCTACCAGGTTTGGTGCCCATTGGTACAGAAGGATTTAAATGCAGTTCATCAGTATGTTGCCTGACAGTGCTGATATTCATATACCAGCATGTATATCCTGCTCTGTTCCAGCTGCTGAAACATTTAATGTGTCTGAATGATCAAAAGCATACAGTATTACATGTGTAAAAGAAGTAATTAAATGATTGATAAGTTGTGGGAACCGACAGCTGTTCTGAAAGTCTCACAGACATCGACTTGGACACAATCACTATATATCCTTGAGAATTCAGTTGGTACCCGTGAGAAGCTTAGCATCAACAAGAAGCAAGAAATTATAAACAACAGATGAAGAAAACACAGCTGCTCTAGGGAGGCTGTTATTTACTTAGCTTTGTTTTAGATGGGTGTTGGTAGCAAGCAACCAGTAGTTTGTGGGGTGTTAACCTAGAAGCCAGTGGGGACACAGTACGAGTGCCGAGAAACTGTATAAATTAAGCTTTGTAGAACAAAGCTTGCTTTTAGCCCTTGCCTGAAGTTGTCAGTGTGTGTATATATACGTGTTGCGACCCGCCTCAACAGTGACAATAAGTTACAGAATTTAAGTTTTGGTCTAAGAAGGAGTTTGATACCACATAATATTTGGAGACTTGTGGCAGAATCTGTGGCCTTGAGTTGGAGTTGTAGGTTTCCTATACAACAGCAAAGAAAGAATGTATGATTCATAGTGGTATGCACAACCCTAAGCATTGAGCCAGCTGAGGCAGCAATAGCAAAGCCCTGAGGACTCACTGGTTTTAAATCCCCACCCTCTTGGAGGCTTACGTGCTTAACTGTGCATTTCTCTGCATGCATTTCTCTCCACACATTATTTACAGCCATGGAAGTAGGAACTTAATCCTCCTCTTCACAGAAAAATACGTAGAGGAATCAATCTTTTCTTTTAAAAGGGAACCAGAGCAGAAGTAGGTGGTGATTCCTCTCACCTCCTCCTCAGCCTTTTCAAGAGGACATCTTGTTTCAGCCCCTTTTTCTGCTTTTACAAGCACAATCTGACCTGGAAAGTTCCCCAGCATATAGACTGTTGAGGAGGATGAGTACTTTCAAACTCTGCCCAAGAAGTCATGGCAGGTTGTATAAAAGCTTTAACAACTCAATGACCTATGGAGTGGGAGTAGGAGTTAAGTGTAACCCCGATTTTGCAGTGTGGTGGTTAGATCACTTCCCTGGGTTTGGAAGACTCTAGTCTATGCTTCAAGGACAATTTAGTTATATTATGTGACTTAGTCAGAGACTGATATATAGGACTCTTTAGAAACAGTTTCCTTAGCCAGCTTCCCTACAGAGCCAAACTTGCTTCTTTATCTCTGTCCCAATGATTGCAAAAATGCTCCAAAATGACCTAAATGAAATACCTAAGAAATTTATAATGCAAACCAATACATTATGCATTTCCTCAGGAAAATTTTGGATACTGATCAAAAAAATTTAATTAGTTACTTCATTGTGAAGGTTTTAAGAGCCAATTAGACAAATCAAGCGAGGAGAGCTGCAAGCTTGAAATATAGAATCAGTAAAGTGAAATACTATTCTAAGGAAAAAGGTGGAGATGACAGTACATGAAAGGGAAGTGATCTGCCGATGAAAGGCACAATAGCAGTAAAAGACACACAGTGAGGGTGATAGCATGTACTGATGGGAGGGTGCAAATGGTATCAGTGCAAACTGGCATAGACTCATGGAATGGCACTGCTTGGAATGAACAAGCTTGCATTGCAGCTGTCTCAAACAGGGACTTGCTACTGCTCAGGTAATGGTCTAATTGTGGAGAAAACCATGCAAAACTCATTATCTAGCATATATATATATATATATATTTATACACACATGTATGTGTGTGTATATATTTTAGTTTGAATAGTCAATGCTTGTCTTGTACAGTGATGTGACATGTAAGATTTCACAGTGACAACTGTCTCCTTGCATACTTTGATGATTTCATTGTTGCTGGTAGTGTAGTTAGTTTCTCCAGACCCTGTACATTGCACAGATACATTTTTACACCCCAGTTCTCTCTTTCTGCATATCTACAAAACATTCATCAGGGAACATTTAGTGAAATGATACAAAACTAATAACACAGGAGCTATCAACAGGCTTAGGCTGGAAAGCACCAAATGGGTGCTTCATATGTGAGCAGTGTGGAAAAAATCTAAATTGTAATGGTCAAGTTTTGCCATGTGTGTAATATCACACACGTTAGGCCAAGCTCTGTCTATAGTATGGAGTTTCACAGCTGTCAGTTTGCACTACATGAATGAACAGGCCCGTGTATGTTGTGCATCCTCTTACTCCAGTGCTCTCCACTGCTAGAATTACTGTTAGGCCTGCAAACTTTTGCCTGCCTCTTATAACACCCAACATCACACGCACAAGTCTGGTAGTGTGAAGCAAATTTAGAATTTCCCCCTTCCTGTATATGTCATTACAGATGGCTACAGATGGTTCTGTTCTGTACAACGGTCTGATGCAGAAGGTAGAAGCTCTCAAAGTGTACACTTACGTATGTGCAAAGTATGTGAATGTCAAGTGTAAGCTGGATTGGTTGGACCAGATAACCCAGACTTTACCTCACGCTCAATAAAATTATTTATGGAGGAAGAAAATGCTTCATAGGAAAAAGGGAGAGTTCTTGTAGCTGCAAGGAAGGCTGGAGATACTGGTGATAAATTGATGATAAGGAAAATTTGGACTTTAATCTGGTAATAATAATGCTAATTAATAGCAATAATATGGTAAAAAGAAATGGATTTATAAGCATAGATTATGTAGAGTTGTCCGTCAAACCTAGCTTGCAAGGTCATAAAGCAACATGAATAAGAGCTATTGTTAGTAAAGAATGTATTTCAGGGAACTCAATATGTTTTCTCTTCTGTAATATAGGCATTTCTGAAAGAAGCTGAAGGTCACATCTGGAAGATGAAAATGTATTTTGCCACAGAAGTATTAAAGGGTTTATGATTATGCTAGAGCACACTGTTAAGTATATGGAACCATTACATTTTGACAAGGTAACTGATCTAGATGAATGACATTCACAAATTCCAGAGAAATCATTAAGGTAAGGTCAAGTAAAGAAAAGCCTTTAGAGTATCTTCTTTTTTCACATCTTGTTAGCAGCTAGGGAAACATCAAAAGACAGAAAGAGGGTAGTAATTTTTCTGTATTTTTGGAAGAAGTTGAGGGGAGAAATAAATGGAATTATCTCAACTGTTTAGAGCATGGTGCTGATTAGGCCAAGGTCATGGGTTTTGGTTTGATCCCTGTATGGGCTGTTAACTTAAGAGTTGGACTTGATGATCTTTGTGGGTTCCTTCCAACTCAGAACATTCTGTGATTCTGTGGATTTGTAATATGGAAAGAACAATTGCTGTTGTTTAAAGACCAGGCAGTCAGGCTTGATGAATGTGCAATATTTCTGTGTGGACAGTCCTGAATAGCCAAAGAAAAGTAAACTAAAGGACACGATGTGGGTGGACATACAAGTCTCTTGACACTATGTCATATGTAGATGCACACAAAATTGATTTCTCTAAAAAGCTAAGCTGAGATAAACACTGAGGACTGATGAAATTAATTTTAAATTAATGTAGGAGAAAAAAAAATAAAGCATGTAAGCTAAAGGGGAATACTTTGTAAGAAGAGATGAAACAAATGAGGCAGAACTAGTGGTCAAAGCTGAACACTGCTCTGGTATACAAGAGGGGGGTTATTGGAAAGAGAGCAGACTTTTTAGGAAGAAATAAGAATGAATACAGAAACATGACTGTGTAAAGACAAAATAATGTTTTCAATACTATGCTCATAGGAAAGCAGTAGTAAAGTTTAAAGTATTAGAGAAATGCAATTAAACCCATCCCCAGCAGCAGAACACTGAATGTCAGTCAATAATTAGAGCTGAACATACAGATAATAAACTACCTGCACAATGCTTACCAAGATAAATAATATAGGATACTTAACTTCCACATATAAACATCCTTATACCTTTATGTAATATAGTTATTCTCTTAAGTGCTAAATCCGTACAAGACAACTGATGGAAAAAGTGGAATGATACTCTGCTGAGCTCTAAAGGGTTTAATGTGCTGTGCAGAGTATCCATCTATCTCTTTTATTTTGCTGAGGATCATTCATAGAATCACAGAATCATGGAATAGTTTGGGTTGGAGGGGACCTTTAAAGGTCATCTAGACCAACACCCCTGCCATGAGCAGGGACATCTTCAATTCATCCTCCTACCATCTCTGTCATGTTCCCGTTCTTTGAGCAAATAATCTCCAGGTAGAACTTCACAGTTCTTTAATATAGCTATAGTTTATTTTTGAGGTTAATCTGTGTCAAGATTGTACTGCTCCTTTGATTTTTGGATGGTAGCCTTAGGTTGTGGGCAGAATCAGAAAAGCATGTTGCACAAATGGTGCATTGAGCAAAAGCAATGCAGTTCAGTCCAAGTGAAGTAACAATAAAGCCTTTAGACCATATCACATTTTCATCTTCATGCCACATATGTCACAGATAAATGATTTTAACAATACAGAAGAGAATTTTACTGTGTATTTTAGTACACATATCTTTCTGCTTGTAAAGCCTCCTACTTCTGTACAGTAAGATCAGCTGTGCTGAGTGAGTTATCCTTGTGAAGAGGGAAAAAGAGCTTTATACAGTTCTCTAAAATTAGGTATAAGATCAGCTTGTCTCTCATAAAAGTGTCAGAGTTTCAAGTGCCAGTTTCTCATAGATCTGCAAGGTCAGAAAAGGATGTAAAGTCATACATGGGAGCTGGGAATCAGCTCTTGCAAATATTGTCACGTGAAGCCATACTTGCTCTCCCTGAAGGGCTGTGCATTATTGAACTTCACAGCTGTGGTGGTTTTGGGAATAGGAAGGATGCTGCAGATGGAGAAGTGAAAGCTTCTTACAGCTTTTGTGCAGAAGTAATTTCAAGGAAAGAAATACGTACTCTGGCAGCTGCCATTTTTATAAGTTTTTAAAGTTGTTTAAAGCTGAGTCCCTGGCTTGGACTGTTAAGTGCATCCCAGATAATGAGAAGTGGGCAGAAGAAAATAATATCTAGTCTGAGTTGTGTGTGGTTGGCAGTACCCACATGCTGAGCTGATGTATCCACAGGTTTAAATTCTCTTCAACAAACTTATTCCATAGCTTATATAAGTTTCAAATATGCTTTATTAAAATTACTGTCTGGAAAAAAAAATTAAAAACATGCCTTCTTTGTGAAAAGTATATCTCACAATTAGAACTGCTTAGGCAGTGAGATTTCCCACTGCTTTGTCTTTATATTTTAATGTGTTTATTTATAGCAACACAGTTTTTAAAAGCACGACAAATATCATTGTGCTCTCCAGGCAAATGCATAAGATGGGCTAGAATCTCCATTTGTCTGTGCTGTGCATGCTCATTTAGATTATGGTAAAGTGGGTATAAAACACTACTGGAACACAATGCAAATGATGTATGCCTTTTTGCAATGAGATAAACGATTATACGTGGTATTAGAGCCATAATTTTATGCTTGTTAGTCATCCAATTTTGATTAAGGGAGCATTTATTTTAAGAATAAGTCTGCACTGCTGTTCACATTTTCTCTTTCTACAGCAAGTTGTATGTTAAAGAGCAGGACAAAAAGCAATTCAAGAATGGGACAGTTGGGACTGATGTGGTGAAAATAGCACAGCACAGAGCTGAACCAGTAGAAGAGGTACCAAATGGAACAGTTGGTTACTGGCTTCAAAGGTAATTTGAGTTTAAAGGTACTTGGGCCCTTGAGGTAAACACTGGGAATTTCAATATTGCTCATAAAATGCTAAAGTTGACACAGAATGTTTGCCTTCCAAACACCAAAATCTTTTCGGATTAATTCCACAACTGTACATATTGGGGTTTTGGTAGTTCCAGAAGATTTCAACAGTTGCGTACGAGACAGATACTCTTGAACCAAGTCAAAATCAAGTGAGGGAGAAGAGAGAGCTTTTAGCCAGGATCATACAGGAAAGAGATTTAAAAATTTACTGCTACCTCCTAAATCTCTCTTGTGCAAGTGTCACGAGTAAAATCAGGAAATTTTGTCTTTTCCTTTCCTTTCTTTGAGTTGATGTAACACAGAGGAGTTATTATCCCTTCTGACAGGCAAGATGGGTAACTCAGAGCCAGAAGGAAGCATTTCTTAGATGAACCATGAGTAGAGGAGGGTGAACATGAGTGCCATATTCATTGCTATTTGAATTCAGGAAAATCCTGCCTGATGAAAGATACAGGGAGGGGGATGTGTCTTCTCTGAAGCCTAGAACTGAGTATGTGTTCACTTCCTTTGTAATGGACTAGCTGATTCCTAGTGCTACCTGTCCATAAGCTTGTATATGCTCCAGAAAAAAAAAAGAAGGCATCTTTAAGTACATCTGAATTTAAAACTTTGGTTCAAACACAGGGGAATGAAGAGTTTTTAAATACAAGTTATCAGCTAAACTTTCTTTATATTGTATCTTAAGCAATCCACTTGCTCCTCTTACAAGCCAGCTAAGTGGGGTGCAAAGTCCTTATCCTGGTTCACAAAGGAAATAGTCCGACATAATTCAGGTATTTCAGGTGATCTGTGATTTGAAGAATGGCGTAACCCTTTGTAATGTAGGTGTAAGGGCTTCGAATTCCTGGCTCGTGTGTCAGTCACAGTGGAAGTGCTGCAGAGGGTCAGCCCATGGGCAGGAGGATGTGCCCCAGGCCCCTGTGGCTTCCCTGCAATGGAGAGCCTGTCTGGAGAGTGAGCTCAGAGCTGGCTTGGGCAGCTTCTGCAAGCAAGACTCAAGCCTTTGCCAGTGAGATTCACTGCTTGGAAGATGTGACTCCTTGTTGAAGGGAGCAGGGTCCCCTGACACCTACTTAAATGCACACCGGTTGCTGGGAAATTTATAACACTAGAGTTTTCAGTCCTGGCAGAGTGACTTAATATATATTTAAACCTACAATAGCCAGGACATATTTCATATCCTGGTTTTCTTTTCCTCTAGATATTGCCACTGTTTCAGTGAGCCCGCAGGGCACATTTTCCTGAAAGACAGATATGCTTTTTCATGTAACACTCCATTAAGTAAAGCCCTTTAGCAAGGACAAAGAGTCTCTGAAGATCCTCTTCTGGCATAGGATGTTTACAGACTGAAACACAAAGCCGGCTGTTTCACTGAAAAAGAAAAAAATTTCAAAGTTCCTGGTTAATCTGCTGACTGCCCTGAAACATTCTGTTTGTTTCGATTTGATATTTCCCAAGAAAGCTTCTGATGCTTTTTCTTTAACCTCTTTCTAATGGCTTTGTCAATATCTTTCAAGCATTTGTTTTTGTGTCGAGTTTTCATACTTCAGATATGTGTAAATGAGAAAGATGTTGGAAAAGAAAAGGGCTGCTATAGATGTGCAAGGCTCTGAGAGCTTCAAAATTAGTGAGCTGAAGGTATGGAATAGTTGCACTGTGATGAATTTCTATTCCAGCTGTAGAAATAGGGGGAAATATGCACACAGTGGACACAGTGTAGTGTGCACACGAGAGTGGGGCTTGTCAGGTAACTCTTCTCTAGAGAATGGCAATTTGGGGTCAAAAGTGGAGTGATTTCATGAGCCTTGTCTCTCCTCAACTTGCATATGTGGATTAGTAAAGAGCAGCAGAAGCAGTGAAAAAAGTATGACTGACAGTTTCAATGTATTGCTTGGCTGCAGAGCTATTCGAAACAAATTGTACGATACGGAGCTGGTGGCCATGGGATTGGTGTCTTCCTGATGGACATGTTCCATGTTCTTAGCTTCAGATCAGTCTTGAACAGCTTTTTTCAAATTTTTCTCTGCCTGCCAAAGTGTTCCTATCAGCCGTTCACAACTTCAGTAGAATTTATTTCTTTCCACCTACCATGCACAGGAAATTTGACTCAGAAGGATGAGATGCAAATATTATGCAGGGTTGACCTTTTCATTTACAGGGTAACTAATTAGCTTGACAAGTAACATATTTAGTAAAATACGTATATGTCATTAGATAATCCTGCCTACCTCTTTATGGTGGCTCCCTAAAATAGATCTTGCTTTTGTTGCAATTAACTGCAGACTTGCTGTTGACTTCAATAAGAGCAGGACTACAGACTTAGACCAAATGCAAAGTAACTTAATGTGCAGTCTCCAATCTGGCAACCTCATAGTTACTTCTTTAGTCGTGCTTTGGCACCACAACGTAGTGCTGACTGAATACCTTTTCCAGTTCTGCTTATTTTTGCTACAGGACAGGACACAATGTGTGGCATTTAATATGAAAGACATTAAAATAGAAATATTTTTAAATTAAACTTCAGGGAAAAGTAGAAATTTCCGAGGCAGACTAAACTCAGGTGTCAGTCTGGACACGACTTTAGGGTGAACCTGTGCAGCTGGCTGGACAGATTCCTTTAGCTAAACTGTGTGATGGTATTTATGCATAGACTGCTGTGCTGAGGTCTGTGCAGGAGTTGTAATTTGTATTGTTACTTCTCTGCAACTAAGCAAAGACAGACATGGTCGTGTTTGTTTTTTACCGTGGGTGACAACCTGGTGGCCTTCAAAGGGTCTGAGGAGAAGTAGTTGTGCCCTCCATTGAAGGAAGGGGACAGAAGTGGGTTATGTAGACACAAGAATTGAAACAAATGGCCAAGAATTTGACCCAGGTCTTCAGACCAACAGAAAGAAGCTGGTCATGTCAAAAATATAAAGCTCACTCCTGATTGCCTTTGGGAGTAATTTATTGCCTTGAACAGATGTTCTCAACCACAGTTAACCTTGAATCTTGCATGGTTTGGGTCTGATGTAGGATGATTAGCATTCCCTAGCTCTGGACTGCAGCGTCTGGTTTTTGGTGCCACCTCACAGTATGGTGTGGCAACAGAGATAAATGGTGCCCTGCTGCAAATGGTGTGCGGCGATACTTTGCAATTCTAATGAACCCATCCTGTGCTCTTCAGTGTCCTTTAAACCTTGACAATTAGGAAGAGTAAAGAAGGGGGAAAAGTCTTACTAGATGGGAGGCAACAGGGGAAGCGGAGCCTGTGAATGCCTACAACAAAGAGAGGAATTTAATTTCATACTGATACTTTGAATTGTCCTGTTCCCTTTTCAGATATATTTTGGAAAATGCTTATGTTTTTATTATAAAATACGTAAGTTAACTGCTTCACTGTTTTATATGCTTTTTATTTTAATCTGGACCTGAGCCTGACATTGCCATTAAATCATCTGCTTTGTCCTTCTTTATTTATATTCTTCTATGTCAATTTATTGCCTCTTTGCCTTTAATGAAGCAGAGGTGGTAGCTTTACAGATGGGAAACTAAATCACAGAGAAACTACGTGACTTTTTACATGACCTATGCACAGAAAATTAACAATCCCTCTTATTGACAGGTGCAGGCACTACAAGTAAGTATTGCAAATAGTTAAGCTATTTTGGCTGTGCTGATTTGGGGAAAGTTCAGATTTCATGAGAGAATGTATGAGACATTAGTGCAAATTTTCTTCTTTTCCTTACATTTTTGCTCATGGTGCATCCATTCAGTGAAGACTTTATGTACCTCTGGGTCCTCTCCTGGCTACCACTGGGCTGGATTTCTCTCCTCTACTAAAGTGCCATTGCTAATGCTGCGCTGATTTTGGCTTTTGACGTGGTCCCCTGGCAGAACTACTTCATGGAGCTCTCTTTATCCGCCCTGCTTGCTTTCTTTTTCCTTCATGTTGGCTTTCTTTCATCCCTCATTGGCTTTTCTCATGCTCTTCCCTTCTCCTTTCCTTTTAGCAATGTCTCCTTTTTGAAGTTTAGAGCAAGTCTTCCCTCTCTGTTGAAACATTTCACTCCTGTCTGCCATTCACTTTGTTTTTTCCCCTCCTAGGAGCAGATGCCAGCCTGTGCTGACACCATCCTCCAAAGGATTGCTTTGCTAATTGCTATGACAGAGAACTTGTTTGTTTGTTTTTCATTCTGCTTTTGCTTTCTATTTTGTCCTTTCTGCATTGGGCTGATCATTCTCTGGTGAGCTCAGCAAGGTCACTGAAGTCATTGGCAGGCTTGTACAGAAGGGTGTCCTATATGATCCATTTGAGGCATACAACAAAATCTGTGGTGTCTATTAACAACTCCTAATATTTTGTAAATACCAGCACTTGAGCCGAAGCCTTACAATTGTTAATTATCAGAACTAGAAGACTGCTTACCATATTTTACTTATGTAACTGCACCAGGCTTTATATGCATACAGAAGTAGTCTGTGGGTAAATTGCAACCTTACTTGGCAGCGTAAGTGGTCAGAATCTGGCTAAATAAGACAATTTTAAATCAGGTTGCATGTATGGATGTCATTGCTGGATTTTTAAGAGTGTGGTAATGATGTCTGAAAGCCTTGTTAACAAATATCTTTGAGAAGTGAGGAGGATGTTGAGGTGCCATGAGGTGAAAGAATGGCAAGTACCTTTCCAAATGCATGAAAAAGGAGAGCACGGACAATACAGACCTGTCAGCTTTTTCAATAGCCAGATGAATGATAATTGATGCTAGAGGCAAAATCTTATTTTGTGGGGATGTAAAAGGTTTTTGTACCAAGTGTGAGTTAAAAGCTAACAGCTAAAGTCTGACTGAGATGTATTTCTCACCAGAAATATCACATGGCTCTAAAGGATAGAAATATCTTGGAACAGCTAGAGGGGATACAAATGATACAGAACAGACAAAACTTTCAGCCACAACCTTTTTTTTTCCCCCAGAGAAAAAACCTTCCTTTATTCATATGTTCATTGCAATACTTGGCATTTAGGTGTGCAATGGTAACATCTTTTCCATGTACCAAAGTGTTTAAACTAAAATTTAGCCCAGGTTCTTGGAGGTGAGAATTTAACAATCAGCAAATGTACTGCTTTGCAGATGGTGGCTAATTGTGTGACCTGTGACTAAAGCACCATTTTGAGAGTGTGAATTGATTTCGTAGATCTTCTCTCATTTTCCCTCATAAAAGACAGAAATGGAAGAAATGTCTTAGGGCCCATGACAGCCGGGGAACAATCTATGATTTATCACCACCATTGGACAAGTTTGCTCTCAGCCCAGCTTACAAACCTTAGTGTCTGAGAGGTATCCAAATACTGGCATCTTTCTTTTGTACCTATCCATAGTCAATAGCCCCCATCAATGAACTGCTCCTACCAGAGGAAACACTCCTGTTAGAATGGAGAAGAGCTAAAGTCATAGTCTTACACCTCTGCTACAGGTCAAATAAATCACCCTGAATTTTTGGTACAATGACAGTGACAGCTGGGAAAGGCAATTTGTTAAAGACAATTGCATTTTACCAAAGAACTGTTGTCCAAAATAAAACAAAAGGTTCTCTGCAGAAAGAAAGGAATCTAAATAGTGTTGGAATACATTGTCATTTCCAGATCAAATGTTAGTATTATTTGCAGCTTGGCTTTTTGGAAGTCTGCAGTGCTCTGGCTAAGCACCACCACCGGCCAGTTACCCATCTCATCCTCTGCAGCACTGAGGGGCAAGACGGTTCAGCAAGAGCCACCTTTACCTCCACCTCTTACCCATGGGGCAGATGGAGCGCCTGAGGCCTTGATACTGCTTTTGCAGAGAGAGGGGGAGCTGGAGCAGTATCCAGCCCTACTGGCTTTAAATGTTCACATTTTGCACCATCTGCAGAACAGGAGAAAAGGCAAATTAATAATCCTTCACTTCCAATCCTTGATTAGGACTCCCAAGGTCATGCAATAATATACTGTTTATTAACCTGTACGTGTGATAATGATACAGACTGATTCTTGTGACATAATTATTATGTTTGATGAGTTTTTTAAAAGAGTGAGAGATAGTAGATTTGGTGATCTGAGCTAGATGTATGGGAGCATATACAATGCATTATGCATTTAGTTGTTTCTATACCAAGAATTTAATAAAGTGGTGGCAGTTGAAAATCTCTGCTGGATTGTGAAATACTTATATGCAGAATTTGGGTACTGGAGGAAATTACACCATACTTAAGTTCCAGAGTTCCTTTACACATTCATGTAACAGCCTGACAGACTGTGTATAACACACGACAAACTGTGTATAACACACGACAAATTGTGTATAACACACAACAAATTGTGTACGAATCTCTAACAAGTAGACTGTACTCCACAAAATATGCACAATGCCAACACTGGAAAAAGAAGGGTGGCCATTGCATTGTACCACCTCCTCTTCCTCACTCCTATATGGATCAGAGATCGTGGTGTATTTAACTCACATTTTCTTGCTTCTTGGCTAAAATGTCTGGATTCCTTTGGTTAGTCATTCGATAAATCTATTAATAACTTTTCCACTGCCTTTCTAAAGTAATTTGGCTAATGTGCAGAGCTGAACTTCCAGCCAAGTCTGAAAGGCTTTTTTCCCCATTTAGAAATTGCAACTGTTCCTTATATGCAGCAATAGTTTTCCCTTAGAAGAGGGTAAGATGGCTCTATTAGAAGAGCTTATGGTTTTTGGATACATCTCTTGGGTACTTTTACACAGAAAATGATCACATTGAAGTACTTGTGAAGGGGAAACCCTTTTACCTGTTTTGAAGCTGGCATACCAGGCAGGTCTGGCTGCCTGTGCTTTGTGTGCCTTTGCAAGGACAGGACAGCTTTGAGCACCATTAGAGACACCTCTGCCTCATTGTTATGGTGGTACCAGCTTTGATCCTCAGCCTGGGAAGATGAAAAACCATTTGGTGTCAACAATTGCAGTGGCTTTTTGTTAATTGCCAGGCTGGATCAAAGAGTGGAGCATTTTTGTTGGGATTGCATCAGAACATTGCCTCATGCAAGTGGGGTGGAGGCAGGCTGGGCGTGTAAGGGACAGCTTTGCCCCAGGCTGCTGTGGCAACATGGTGGCAGAATCAGGTTGTTAGGTAGGTGTTGGGGATGAGCCAGTGGCATTAAGGCAGCAGGCAAGAGGCTGCATGCAGCATCCGGTTCAAGCTGGCATTTCTGTCTGGTCTGCAAGACAGCCAGCCTTGGTACTGTCAGGCACAGTGCATGTACAGCTGCCTGCCGGGGAAGGGTTGTCTAAGAAACAGCAAGGCTGGTGCAGGGATGATTGGAATATTTTCCCATAAATATTCTTTAAGCATAAATGATTGTGATGAAATCATAAAATTAATTGGCTCTTGTAACTCCTTTTTTGAAAACAAATTAAGCCTAAAAACATGTAGAGACCTCCTTCCTTTCCAGAATATTATTGAAAATTAATAGACCATCTGAGCCTGCAGTATCATAAAGTCTGTATCCTTTTTTTTTTTTTTTCCACATACCTTCAGATTCATCTCCAGCAGCTCTCCATCTGTTTGCAGACTGTTTTCTAAACCAGTGTGATGCCTCAGGTGCAGAAGAGAGAGACAATAATTAACTACGTGGCCTACAGCATCTTGGGGAACAATTAATTTTAGTGAATGGATGGGGGGAGGAAGAAGGAAGGTAAGCTTTGCTCATTTGTCTGCTCATGCATTCACAGCTGGGCATATTGGATAGATGCACATACAGATATGTATGTATCTCCCAAAAAGACTATTTTCAGCATTCCAACTTTCACTCTTTTGCAATGGCTGTTGTGCACAGAAGCTACTTGAAAATGACAGTGCCATCTGCTCTGAGGAGATTAGAGGGTGTCAAGGAATACTCTTTTTCACTTCTCTCATTCCTGCTTCTCTCCATCCTGTCCCTGGAAAAATCCCAGTTTTTAACCTGTCAAAATAGTTTTAAAGCTGGTCTCTGATGTATAGAAACCTGTGAGACAGAACCATGACAGCTATATACTGTCAAAGGAGTATGACTGCTTAAAAAAAAAGAAAATCCAGTACTGCTGAATAAAAGAACAGGGAAATGTAGGAGGCTGCAGTAGCATGTGAGGTAGTTCTTTCATGCATATGAAAGATACATTGATCAGGGAGTACTAAATTTATATACAGGAAGACCATTTGACTGATTTATACTTAGAGAGATTATAATGCCTATGCACGGAACTGAAAATTAAAGATCTGTGTATCTACAGAGAGGTTAAAAATGAAAACCATATGATGAATTAGGATTTTTCCCCCCAAATGTAGGTCCTGAAATTAGGAAACCGAATCCATTTATAAGCTCTTAAATGCAAGTGGCCTCATTTCCGATGTGCCGAGCAACCGCTGCATCTGCCTGTTTCTGTTATTACCACTGGCTCTATTTCTGAAAAACAGCTGTCAGGAGGAGATCCTATAGGATCTCCTCTGACGTGTCTAGCTGGCAAATAGCCACAGACAACTGCAGGACCTATGTGCCATGTGAGTACAGCTGGAGAGACGGGGAAGTGCTGCTGAGCTTTCTGACTGTCTGTGTAATCTCCAGGTAGGAATCCAGCAGAGATGCTGAGGGAGTAACCTCACCACACTTGACTTCTTTACTCCTTTTTCACATCCCTTTGTCCCTTCCTCTTCACACACTGTGCCTGTGCTGGATGCAGAGACTATTTGAAGCAGCAGAAGAAACTCGCTGTGTTGGTTTTGAGAGTGAGATATCACAGATATGACTGCTTGGTTCTGTGTGGAGCAAGAGCAAATGAGGTATTTCAACACTGGTTCATCTCACAAGTGCGTGGTCAGATTTGGAAAATGGCTGTGTTAGTAAACAGCACCTGAAAGCTTAATCATGAGCCCAAATAAGGTGGTATCTAAACCTTTGACTTTATTCTGGAATTTTGTAATTTCACCAGTGTGCCTGCAGTAGAGAAGAAACAATGTGCCCCACTGGAAAGCTGGCAGTGCATCTCTTCAGAGAACAAACTGATTTGCCCTTTCCCTTTAATATCTGCTTAGTCAAACAATTAAGTAAATTAAAAAAAAAAAAAATCTCCTCTGAGCCACTCTCATATATTTTCAGGCAGTAACATAAATGAGAATCAGTAATCTAATGCAGAACTGATTTGAGCGTGTTTACATGTTATTAGGAAGCTAAAAGGTTTATTCATGCCTTTGGCTCTGTATGTCTGTAGAAACAGCTGCATGAGAAGGCTGCTGTTGGCTGACTGCTCTCTGTGCAAAAAAACCTCCTGAACTTGGGCATTTTTCTCTTCCAAATGTCCAGGCTATGTCAGCAGGGAAGACTACAGAGTGTCTTTCAGGATGTTAAAGCTATCATTTGTGCATCCAAGAAAGGACTATGCTGTGAAGGTAGAAGTATTTTTCTATAAGGAAATTACATGCTGGGAAAGAATGCGAACTTCTCTGGAATGTGAGGAGCGGATTATGTTAATATCTGCATATCAACTTTGCCCTCTTAATTCACTTCATGCTGCATCAATTATACTGTAACTTTTCAAACTGCTGTCTCTAAGTAGCATTGTTAGCTATAACCAAAGGTTGGGAAAAGATTATCCTTTTAAAATTTGATTGCTTGCTCACCAGGAAAGGAACAATAAGGGAAAAAAAAGGTATTACTAGATCCTGTAAAAAAACAGAATTCCATCTATTTTCACTTCTAAATGAAATAAAATCCCCAGAAATTCTCATTTTTGACAATATAAAATACTGCAGTGTGAAATATAATTTTGGTTGTAATGTATGCATGATATTGCACAGAAGTATAAATACATATCATGCAGAGGTTCTTTGCCAAAATGCACCATTCCACTCCCATAAAGAGCTTACTCAAAACCAATTTTATATGGGGAAATTCATCAAAATCCATAGATTGCCATGAATTTTCTCATACCACTCAAGCTGCTAACTACAGTGAAAGCTGTTCAGTTTAAACATTTCCAACCTGTCGTAAGTTCCACAGGCTTATTTTGGTTTAAAATGTAGTTTTCCACGCCCTGGTTTGTGTTACTCCTTTTTTGCATTATGAATGGAAATGAGTTTATGACCTGAAAAAGAAAGCAAATGGTAGTGTAGGGAGCTCTTCCATAATGTAGAGAGTAGAGCATAGAGCAGACAAAGCAAGTCCCAGTGTGCGAGCTTTGCACAGCTGTAACTTCTGTGATTCAGTGATGTTCTTTCAGTTCTTTCAGTTTGTGGTCAAATGGCTGCTGAACATAAAGGATCAGATGCTCTTAACTTATACTTTTAAAAGACTTGTTAGCAAAGCAAGTGTCTTTCTCTTTCCTATCTCTGAGGGTAATGTTACTGCCAGGAAGAAGCTCAGTCTTCCGTGATCCAAGAAAACCTTCCTCACTGTTACACATTCACTTGTGTGATTATAGGCAGCCGAGGTACTGACCTCCTGATGTTAAAGATAACACCAAAGGAGCTGCATAAATTACACCACTGAGTAAAGGATGAGAAGGAAGAAAAGGTATAGTGGGAGTGACACCCTCAAAAGGTTTACTAGGGAAGTAAATCCTTACTGAGAAAAGCTTACCATCATTAGTAATCAAAGAAGAAACTAATGTAAGGAAAACAGTACAAAGGTGGCTGTTGAAAAATTAGCATTTGGGCATAGTGGAGAATAACATGGAAAGAATTGTTCTAGGCACAAATTCCATAGATAGAAAGCACAGTTGGAGTCTCTGCCCTCCCTGATTAGCTACAATCTACTGAAACAGGGAACTGATGCCAGGACAAGGACTCTCCTTCTGAGAGGTGAGACTTGGGTGAATCCGTTTTCAGATGTCTCTGCCTGTGCCCCAAAGACAGAACAGGAAAAGACCAAACAAACAAAATCAAAAACAATGATAACAAAAAACAGATGGGAGGAGGAATTCTCATGAAAAATCATTATATCATTTATTATTTCATTGAAATTGTATGAACCCAAGGAATTCCAAGACTGTTTGGTCCTGCAATAACAAGGCATAGAAGAAGGAGCAATCTTGTAGCAGTCCTGGAAATGTTCATAAATCATTTTGAACATACCTTGTTGAAATATTCTTGGTTTCAGAGAGAACTGGTTCTTTAGTCCTGTGTAATGATGAGCCTGGCCCAGAGCAGTAAGAAAGGAGAGGAGGCAATGAAATGAATTGTAAAATGGAATTCAAAGTGCACTAGTAAGAAAGACAGGTGTTTTTTCAGTGCTTGTGTCTTTCCTGCTGCTGGCATTCCATGATGATACAGTAAAGCTACCATGTACCAAGCAAAAACTGAAGGAGAAGAATATTAATAAGATGACAAATTCTTCCTCCTGCCTATTTGCTGTCAATGATAGACCTCTTCATTTACACCTCTGCCTAAGAATGGCTCATAGTTACTGTATTCCGTGTCTCCTGACCTACAGTGGTTCCTCAGCCATGCTATGCATATTTTAGCTCATTTAATCTTTCCTTTGAAGTCATTCCCTCCAGCTCTTCATCATTTGTCTTGCTTTTGTCTGGAACTCTTCCAATTCATCCTGGCATGAAGGTAGCCAGATGGCAGTGTTTGGGGTGGGCTTTCAAGAATATGCCATCAGGAAGGGCTACCCAGCCCCTGCCATCTCCCAGGTGGACTTGGTAAAACCCATGGGATCGCCAGGGGGGCCCTGGTGCATTCCTGCTCCTAAGCTCTGTATTACAGACGGCACACAGTGGAGCACTAATAAAAGAGCTGTGAATTGCACTGGCTGCTAGTTTGGGCAGTTCTGACCGTTCTTCCTGTGTATACTGCTCAGATCTTTTTCAGCCTTGCTACCATCCTGTTCCTTTTCTCCCACAGAGTATCTGTCCTGCAGTGTATGATTCATCAGATTCACTTCTCTGCATTTCTCCGGTTTGTATCTCCTTCAGTGTTTCTAGACAATATCATGAGGCTCCTTAGTGCATTGCCTTAGGTATTTGTGTTTCTCCTCTGTGGGCTCCTCCCATGAACTGAGAAATTGATTATTGTCTGGATTTTATGATATCGAGTCATATAATGATGCCCACATTACAAACAGCAGATTTTGGCTTGGTTTGCTGCTCTTTTTGAATTTCCCAAGTCTCTCTCCAGAGTCTTAGTCAAGAAGACAGGCTATATGGTTTCTCAACATGTTTCCCTGCTATGCTCCTCATTTGGAACTCTAATTAATTAACAATTCTTTCCAGCACTTGTTGACCTTCAGTGATGCTTGAAAAGTGGGTTCTGCAGCCTTGAATGTGAGACTATAAATAATGGAGGTCTCTTCGGTCAGTTTTTAAAATAAGAGATTGCTGTACCATCCCCAAGGAAAAATCTTGTTACTCTTTGTAAAACTAACACATGCTCCCCTTATTTTCCCAGATGTGAAGATAGTGGAAATACCATGTCAGGTGTCTCAGTGTGATATTACAGGTAGATAAAGCACGGTACCCTGAGTATGTCCAAACCAGTGAATGTAAGAATATTTCAAAATGTTTCAAATGCCTTATTAAAATCAATGTTTTGTGTTTATATCCTGTTCCACTGACCATGTAATTCACAGTTCTGCCAAAAAAAGCTACTAGGATGCTATGCATTATTTATTCAGTAATATTTAATGATTCAAACAATATATTAATCTGGATGTTTTCTTGCTTGATTCCCTACTTTGTTTGCCACTGATTCCCATTACAGTAACCCTCAGATAAACTTGTATTTTGTTCTGAGGATTCTTTCTGTTTTGGAAGGTTTCTCTGCTTACTACTTTCTTAGTTCCTTGTTTCACCACAGCTTTTGAAAAACAGTAGTTAAATGTTTCTCCAAATACTGAATTTTTAATCCCCCGTCATGTCTACAATATCAGTCTTGTGATTCTGAAACATACAATGAGAGTGTAGATCAAGAGGAAAAGCAAGGCATGGTAAATTGGGAAAAACTGGGAGATTTGGCTTTGGAAATGCATGCCTGATCTGAACTAAAAACTTACTGGAAACACATGTGGAGAGCTCATTTATAAAACTCAGAAATACAAATAAATTGTGGTAAAGACAGATTTCTTTGGGGTTTTGTTTGGTTTTGTTTGCCCTTTTTAATGTTGTGTTGTTTTTTGTTTTTTTT
>VZTE01003945.1:1584538-1632912 GCA_013397775.1 Eulacestoma nigropectus | reverse complement strand
TTTTTTTAACAAAGGAAAAGATCTTGGATTTAATAAAGATGCAGTAAATTACTTTATTTACATAGCTGAAACTTCAGCTGACAGAAACCATCTACTTTCAAGACCATTATTTGTATGCACATTTAAGCATAAAACCTTGCTATGTATTCATGGAAACAGATACAGAAAATTATTTTGGATCACAGAATCACAGAATCAATTCATTAGGTGAAAAAGCCTCTGATCTCAAGTTCAACCCTTGACCCAAGCTCACCATGCCAACTAGGCCATGGCTCCGAGTGCCACGTCCAGTCATTTCTTGAACACAAGACAGTCAAAATAATTTCAGCAAGGCCATTATGGACAGTTCTCAGCTGCCCACAGTTCTGAGGGCTCTCTGACGTGCCCCTTGGTACCCCAGATGCCTGCCCAAGACTGGCCAGTATCAGAGGGGTCCAGGAGCACTCCCTGGGGCATGAGCTAGGGACTGGTCCAGGGATCTCCACAGCACCCAAACAGCATGGGTTGTCTACGTTTAGGCATCTGAATCCCAGGCAGGTGTCCAAATGAGCTCTTCCTAAGGAGCTCCTTAGCATTTGCTAACTAAAAATAGAGTTTAAACATTTCTCTGTGAATGCCTCCATGTAAATGTCTTCACAGCAAACTGAATTCTTCCCATTATGTCAAATGTGTAACTCAATAGAAATTATCATGACAAGGTAGAAGAAGATACAACCACATCCAAAGTCAATCTGTTTCATTTTGTACAATTTTCTTCCTTGTTCAGATACCTGCACTAATTTCCTCCAATTAATTAGCTTCCTCATTGTTACTTTACAGACTTTGAGCAAGCAAGGATAGCTAAGCAACTCCTTGATATCATCTCTTGTTCTGCACCTGGTATTATGTGCAGCGCTGTCACCAAGAAGCAGATCTTTTGATACATCTGTCATGTTGGGATATGGCAAAGGCCGCTCTTCTGAGGAGCAGGGCACAGAGCTCAGCAGGATGGATAAATATAGGCATGGCTCTACTGCTGTTAGAAAATCAGCTGCTGCAGTAGTCCCTGGCCATGCTCTGCTGGAGCCGTATTCTGCATAGCTATAGCCATACCCTATGTAGCTACAGAGAGGAGTTTTGTTCTAGCAGTGATAGTGAGGCCGATTAATGTAATGCCAGTCAGAGACCAGTCTATTTCTGTAATGCCAAGATAGCACCTTTTTAAATAAAATGAGCTTCTGCTTCTGGCTGAATGCTGCTGAGCCTCAAGAAATACAGAAGGGTTTATGAACCTCAGGATCATCTGTCCTCTCTCCATATGTTCTTATCAGTTATTCCCCATCTGCCCCTCAATTGCACTGTGCCTGTGTTCCCTGTCCTTCCCTTCCCTACCTAGCCTGAAGGATGCTGTTGTCATTCACTCTGAACCTGACCTGCCACCTTTATTTATGCTGCAATGCTAGTATCTTTGTCCTCTTTGGCCAGTCAACTCTTGCATGCAGAAACAGATTTTAAAACAACTGTCACCAAGTGTTAATTGGAGATATGCTAGGGCCTGTGATTTTGAAAGGACACCAGTAAAAATGATTAATGAAAACCTGTTACATGTGGAAAAGACTGTTCCTATCTAGCAACAAAAGCAAAATTTGCTCAAAACCAGGAGGTCAGTGCAAGGGGAATGAAACATCTAATTATAGCTTAAGAAATTAAGATAATAATTTGTGGTAGTTTGTTGGGATAGATTTCAGGAATAAATTTCATCTGGGAACAGCAAGACTGAGCAAGTCTCCTATGGCCAGGGCTAATGGGACATGAGGCAGGGCTGGCCAAAAGGCTGGATCTGCACATTTTCTTGGTGGCAGGCTAATGTGCTCAGCTCTGACGTGCAAACTGACATGCAGCTCTACCTACTCTGCAAGTGTGTGGCTTCCGGACAGTCTACATCCGATATTCAGGCAGATGAATGCAGACAGGTGGAGTTTGGCTTCCTCTACATTTCCTCAGACAGGTGTATCACTTTCTCCTTTATTTTTTTCTTTTTCATATCATATTTCCTCGAGTTTTTTGAGCAGTTAGCTGAATATCTAATTATTAGCCAACTGTAAAACCACTGAAAAGGAAACAGTGAAGGATCTAGTAATAATGTGAATGCAGTCATAGATACCCCTGTTGGAAAGATATGATTCAATTCCAGCCTTTGTGAATGACAATTTAATTGCTGTGTCTCCATGGTTTTGCTCCATTCACTACAAAGGAAGTAAGTGGGAATTGAAACATGGGAATAGATGCACTGGTCATAACTGAGCTGTACTGAAATGCTGTGTACAAGCTGATGATTTTATAACAGGCCCATCTGCCCACCTCACAAAACCACTACAAAGACTGACAGGATTTGCAGCACCTGTTGTTCTGGTTTCAGCTTCAGAATAGCAAAAGGTGTTGAGTTTTGGAGTTTAGCTGCACCGGTCTTCATAGTTTGGTTTTTTCTTGTGCTCTGTGGATAAGTCCTAAATAATTTTTTCTTTCCTTTTTTCTCTTGCCTTTTTTCTGGTTTCCTACTGAGACCTTCTTTCTTTTCCCCCTACTACTGAAAGCTGGCTTTGCACCTGTTGTGATTTCTCTGTGTAAATAAGGCTCTCCTTACACTTTATCCACTTAGCAGAACTAGCAAGTTTAACAGACATTTCCATGAACCTCTCTTTTTTTTTTTTTCCTAGAAGTTCTAATGGTTTTGACACTTCATCTTTCAAAAGATGTTAAGTATTCATCATAAAGTCTCTTTACACAGAATATATCAAGTTCTCTTGTAGTATAGTGATAAAGTGGTCTAAGCTTTCCACTCTTGCTGTAGATAATGTACATCTTGGGATCTTCTGTTACTGTGTGAACATTTTGCACTTTCAAAAAAAGGTGAGTCATTCCTCAGTATGTGAGTCTTCTCTGTAAGATGAGCATGACCAGTTCTTCTCATGGGATATGATCGTTCAGCTGCCCCACATCTTCTTATTTCAGCCTTAACTCCCAACCAGTCCTAATGTTCTTTGGCAATGTCACCTACCTCTCATAAGCAACTTCTTCTGCTCCCTGTGTCTACAGGTCTAGGCTTGAAATAACTCCTGCTTTACCACTAGCAGGTTCCTTTACTGGAAAACTGAAAGTGCAGGCAGTTTTCCCAGTCTGAGTTAAACTCTGTACCTGCCTTTCAGCAATAATGCAGTCTCTGAAAAGTTTTTCAATGCCATCACTTCTGTTTCTGTGTAAGCAGATTTCTGATGTCTACATGTTTATACACCTGACTGGCCCATCAGGCCCTGTTAAGTTTGGTTTACATAGTGCTGCTTTGTTCATGGCTCTGTAATACCACCCTATGCCTTATCAAGAAAAGGCTTTTTTATTCCAGTTGCTCTCTGCCTTGGGAACAAGATTTCCTCTGAAAATTTTGTCTTTTTTCCTATCCTCATTTATATTCTCCAAATAAAGAGAAAGCAAGCAAAGCAAACACACACTGAATCTCCAAAGCATTGCAAATTGATCTTGTGTTGTCAGGGAATAGCTATGATTTAAGTTAAATGACAGGCAGGCAGAAGTCCTGCCTCAGCTTTGCTATTCTTAAGAACTCCTGGGAGGACCTTCCGTGTTCAGACATTCCATTTTACCATTTGCTTCTCATTTTTCTACAACTTCCCAGGGTCAGTCCTGTGCTGCTGGCCAGTGAAAGATGTCTCTTACACACAGGTTCTTGCATTACCAGCTCGTAGGCTGGCCCTGGCATTAAAGTGGAATGCACCCTGCTGCTTTACAGATACCATGGAGAATTGTATTGGTGTGGTGGGCTTTGCTAGAGCACTCCAGTGTCATCCTGTTAAAGCTTGCTATGCCACACACGTATTAAGGCAAAGTGAACTGTACATTTGCAATGTCAAAATTGAGTAACACAGTCACAGCCTTATAAAAATGTAGGCAATAGGAAGTCAGGAAACTCAAGATTGGTTCTATCCTTGTATCTAATCCAGAAAAGCTTGTGAAATACCTCTGTTGGCAAGCTATAAAAGTGGATCTACTATGTGTGGGCAGGGACTTAAATATGGGCTACACAGCATGTCCTCGAAGTCCTGGCTGGTAGAAAACCGCTGACCCTGATGTGCCAGGGTCTCCTTCTGTTTCCATTCAGAATCAAAGACTTTGCCACCCAGCTCATGTATTTCCTAATCCCTCCCAGCGTACCACTGGCTTCCACCCACTACTTTGAAAATTATGATGTTTCTCAGCAGAGACAGGTGCAATTATTCCCTGCTTAGATTATAAACAGAAACAGATAATGGCTGCCTTGGTGTTTAGATTAAGCATCTAAATTTAGTTCCTCTAAAGGTAGGAAACTCTTTTCCACAAGGCTTAGTGGTATTTTTTGTCTCATGGATGACATATTTCATTCAAGTGTCATTTGCATAATTACATAACTATGCAATTTGTATGTGCTGCATACTACTTTGCACTTGTTTGAGACTATGTTAACAACTGAACTTCCCTGAGGGGATACAGGGTTAAGGGGAGACATTCACCTGAACTCTGTCCTTGGGAGCACTAATCATTATCTGGATGCATGGAAAGTAGCTGTAACTCCCGTTATTTATTATCCTCAAGCAAAATAAATAAAATCACCAAATGATATAGATAAGTCTAAGGTCTTAGAGGCAGAGCTTATACTTGACTTAAAATATCCTGTACAACTTTTATGGTTTGATTTCAATTTTAAATTTAAAATATTTTAACAAGTCTAGGTACTTGACATTGAAGTAATGCCATTATCTGTTGTAGGAGGTTTTGTATTACTGAGACTGACTGTCTTTGTGAGGCACTTCAGTAACAGTGTGTAACTTAACTAAAGATGGAAATCCCTAATTGTCAAATGTGTGGACCAGCACTCTTAGCTTTCGTGAAGTACATACACAGGGAGGTGATGTTGCTGAATTGATAAGCAGCAGCAAGTACAAATCATGAACAGAATGGGGATTTCCACTCTCGTATCACAATGTTGTGGTGCCTAAGCCAGTGGCCTTACAGTCTTAAATAAAGACGAAAGGGAGGTATTTATTTCTGGGGGTTTTAATGTGAGCCAGTGAATATGATGTGACATAAGCAATGTTGTTCTAAAGGCATACACCAGCCTGATTTGAAATGTCATTGGTGTTTTTGTAGGATAATATTAGGTTAATTGCTATTTGGGAAAGATCAGGTTAAACTTCTCTGTGGTTTAGTAGTTAGATAATTTATGATCTCACTTGTATATCAGAGGCTCAAAAGCACTTGCCTGGGAAACCCACAGTGCACTGAGGCTGGGATTTTGTTTCCTTATGAAGAATGGAAAGGAATTTTCTGTACTTACTGTAGATCTCTGGAGGCTGTACCTACAAGTGCAAGAAGTTCAGTGCCATAGGAAGAGATCCAGCTGGTGCTGAGGACTCAGTGAGGGCAATTTTTTTTCCCATTTCAGGTGAGTTTTACTTCAAACTAGCTCTGTTCTGGTCCAAAGGACAAAATGGTCATAGCAGCTGGAGGACAGTAAATGTGTTCCTCAATCCCATCCTCCAGTTTGATTTAATTTGAAAAGAATCTGGTTAATTATAAAAGTATCCTCTTAAGGCCTTTCCATCATATGAATCAAGGCATGCTAAGTGGCAGCAACTGCACAATCTGCCTTCAAAAGCACGTTCATGATCTGAACTAAAGCACAAACGTAGGCATGCTCTGTATTAAAATAAACACAGCTGCACTAAAAGGATTCATTTTATGTCAGAGTCACATAATTTGGGATTTGGCAATAAAGTCTTTAGTAAGCCTGAAATATGGCAACTTGCCCCATAGGCACTTCAGTATAAATGTCTGGATTTATTATTTTATTGCTTTTAATATTTTGCAGATTGATGAAAAAAGAAACTTAGAACATCCTGATCTAATTTACTAATTGCGTGAAAGATCAGCTGTAATAAACTATGTAATTGTACAGGGAAATAGTGATTTCTGTCCAAGCATATTTTGCACCCATATCTCCTTTTTCTGTGATATTCCCATTCAGATGCTGCTGAGGTTTTATAGCATGCTGTAGGTTTACTGAACTGCCTGCTCACTGAACATTAAGAATATTTCCACATATACAGCATTTAAGGAAATATAAATTCATTTCCGCTGAATTTTTTTTCAACAAGCAAATCTAATTCAGCTTGCTGTTGGATGTCAGTGTGGCAGTTTAATATCTTTTTTGCTTAATGAAACCGGCTTGCTATAAAAAAAAGCAGTAATTTAACACTAACAGATTTTTTTCCTAATCTTTCATCACAGTTTCTATAAATCAGTGTAAAAGTAGGAGGATAAAAATTATCACTAGCTGGAAATTACCTTGATTGAAAAGTGAGGCATGTAGCTCACCTAGAGGTGCTGGAACTAGAGCAGTGAAATGTAGTTCCAATGAAAAGTTATAGATTAGAGATGCAAGAGTGTGGGACCGCCTGCCTGGTGAATGGTCTTACTTTCATATACATATACAAAAAAGGTCCTTGAGTTCCTGAACTCATAGAGGTTAAAACAATTAGATTCTGTCTCATCAGGCCTCAAGAGAAAAACAAACACTTTAAAACTACTCTCCTTAGGATGTAACATTATAGCTGAATTTCCTATCACAGGAAAATTTACCCTCTCATTTGCAGATTTAAGAAGGAAGGAATAGCTAACCAATTAGGAAACTAATAGTCTTGAGCTAATTACTTACAAAAGTTTGTTGGCATGCAGGAGCCACAAGTTCAAGCTCCCCATCTTATCATGCAGGGCAGCTGGATACATGGCAGTTTTCTTGGGGAATTACACTCTTCTGGCCTGGGTTGATCGGTCCATCTCAGTTCATCAAATAATTTAAATTCTCATTTTCAAGAAGAGATTTTTGTCTGGTCCCCAGACTCCTCTGCATCTTAGAAACCATGCTTAAAACTGGTCTGTTTCTACGAATGGCAGTGTTGATGGAGCAATATGTTCCTCTGAGAACACTTTTTGCCAAGCCAACTGTAGTTGGGCTTTTATCTTTCACCTCTCAGATACGTTATTGCAATCTATCTGATGACTTGCCCACTTTCCTACATAAGGTCAGATTGCTCAGTTGCAATGGTTTCAGGGTCACTTTTAACTTAAATGAACGTTCTGTTTCTGAGATACAGCTAGAAACCAGCTTTAATGAAGAATTTACCACTGTGCAGTCAATAAGAAAGCTATCTGAGTACTCTACATCTGGAACATAGGGTTACCTAACGTTTTTATTAGAAGGGACATATGTGATGATGTGAGACTTTTTCAAAGCAGCTGATTCTCTCAGCTGTGTCAGAAACCAGTGAATAATCCCTCCTCGTGAAGTTTTTCCCTTTGTTCCTAGCACTTCACCATGACCCCATGGATTCCCAGACTTGTCTCAGTGTGCCTACGGCTTGTCTGCAACATCACTTGAATGTATTACATCTCCAACGCTGATGTACTCTAAATTTGTCAAACTACTGTGGCTAGACAAGCTTAAAATCAAAATAGGAAAGCAAAGAGAAAAGCTCTTGATTACAGAGATGGAGATGCTTCAATGAAAGCATCAAATTAAGCATGTTAAACTTCTGTCAAAAACTAATCTGTTCCCCAAGAACTTCAGGAAAAACTGCCTTGGTAGCTGCAGCTGAGGATTAGCTCTGTGGGCTCTCCCGAGGCGGAGTCCTCTGGAGCTGAGCGGATGCCCCTGCTCTGGATTGCCTCATGCAATCGCTCATCATATCATGCCCCTGCATGCAAATGAATCTTCAAAGCAACTTGCTAGGAAGGTCTGCTTTCCCCTCCTCCAGCTAATCAATTTAGAGAAGCTTATTGTAGCACACTTTGGTGTTTGTGCAAATGCAAATGAAGCCTTGTTTGAGTTTGTCTGTGACTGAGATAAAGCCCTTCTGATGTGTTGATTTTCCATACCCTCCAGTGTATTTCATCCTCTGGTGTCAGAAGTTGTTAGAATTGCAGTTTTCTGTCTCCTTCCTTCCTGGACACAGAGCTTGTGAATCTTTTTGTGGTGTCACAGCAATCTCACAGAATGGGTAAGGCTGGAAGGTGATCTGGTCCCACCTCCCTGCTCGAGCAGGGTCATCCCAGAGCACATGGCACAAGATTCTGTCTAGATGGTTCTTGAACATTTCCAGTGAGGGGGACTCCACACCCTCTCTGGGCAATCTGTGCCAGTGCTCAGTCACTGCAAAGGGAAGTTCTTCTTCATGTTCAGGTGGAACTTCCTGTGCATCAGTTTCTGCCCGTTGCCTCTTGTCCTAAGCTTGGTAACCCCAGGAAGAGCCTGGCTCCTCTTGACACCCTTCCTTCAAATACTTATAGACTCTGATGAGGTCCCCTCTCAGTTGTCTGTTCTCATGGCTGAACAGGCCCAGCTCCCTCAGTCTCTACTCATAAGAGAGATGCTCCAGTCCCTTAATTGTCTTTGTTGCTCTCCACTCGACCCACTTCAGGAGCTGTCTGTCTTGTCCTGAGACAAGACACAGCACTCCAAACACACCTCACTGGGGCTGATCCCCTCCCTGACCTGCTGGCAATGCTCTCCCTAATGCACCCCAGGACCCCATTGGCCTTCTTGGCCCCAGGGCACTGCTGCCCCATGGACAGCTCGTTGTCCACCAGGACCCCCAGGCCCTTCTCCCCAGAGCTGCTTTCCAGCAGGTCGGCCCCCAGCCTGTGCTGGTGCCTGGGGCTGTTCTTGCCCAGGTGCAGGACCCTGCATTTGCCTTTGCTGAATTTCAGACCATTCCTCTGCCCATCTCTCCAGCCTGTCAAGGCCCTTCTGAAGGGCTGCACAGCTCTCAGGGGTTTTGGCCACTCCTCCCAGCTCTGTGTCATCCGTGAACTCGCTGAGGAGGCCTCTGCCCCTTCCTCCAAGTCATTGATGGAAAAGTTAAACAATACTGGGCCCAGTGTTGAACCTTGAGGGACACCACTGCTGACAGGCCTCCAACTAGACCCTGTGCCATGGATCATGACCCTCTGGGATCTGTCATTCAGCCAGTTCTCAATGCACCTCACTGTCCACTCATCCAGTCAACACTTCCTGAGTTTGTCTGTCAGGAGAGACAGTGCTGAAAACCCTGCTGAAGTTGAGATAACCAATATCCACCACTTTCCTCTCTGCTCCATCACCATTCCAGGGACTGAGCTGAGGCTGACTGGCCAGGAGCTCCCTCGGTTTCTCTTCTTGCCCTTTCTGAAGACTGGGGTGACTTTGACTTTCTTACAGTTTTCAGGTACCTCTCCTGATTCCCATGACCTTTCAAAGATGACAATGAGCAGCAGGTTGGGTCTAGTCAGCATATTGGGCCCTCCATTCCTCTCAAAAGGGAGTCACCTAGTTTTTTCAGGTTTTTTTTCATGTATTTACTACTTTACCTTCTTTTTCTTTATTGATGAGGTTGTGATGTGGGGCATAGGCATGGCAGAGTGAGGCTCCAGCTCAATCTCTTCCTCAGAGCCCTAGTATTTCTTAGTCTTGCTGCTTCATCTCTCAGCTCCACCACTAGGCTGACACAGGACTATAGAGGATGTTTGCAATCATCTTGCAGTGTGTGGTAAATTGCTGGGTTTACACTAGGGTTGCGCAAGGCGTATTAAGAATACTCGTACCAACGTGGTGTTTTGCTCACTGCCCACCATTGCAATTTTCTGAACTCCTGTCAGTCTTAATACAGTCTTCTGTTCACCCTTAAAAGCAATGTCTGCATCTAAGAGCAACTATATATCTAATACCTCACTCTCTTTCTGCCTCCTTATAAGCAACACATCCATACATATCTATATATCCATTTAAATAAACTGAGGTATTAAGCAGAAAAAACAAAGGGACTCACAGAAGATGAGCTCGCCTAATACTGTTTCTTTTGACTAGCCATAAAATTTTGATATAGGGTATGCTCAGGGGAGGTGTACAATGGGACTATTTCCCCTAAATAGTGGGAAGAAATTTAGACCATGTTAAATAAAGCTTTTGAAAGGTGAGTGGGAATACTATAGTATAATATATATTGGCCATAACTAGAAGGTTGTACGATGGTTGTGTGATGGTAGTATCTATATAGAATTAGATTTTTTTTTTTGATAGATAGATAGACTGCTAGATAATTGATAGAGAGTTTGGTAGGTAGACAAATAACGGAGAATGGAAGCTAAAGCAGATTTCCAAGCATTTAAACTCTCTGCTGCTATTTAACAGCACAATCGATAGTTCTGAAAAGGGAAAGACATTTGCAATGCTAATTGCAATTCACAACTGGGGGCGTACTGAGTGGGTGGAAGAGTTAGTTGTTTGCTTGCCGAGGGACATTGCAGAGCTGCTGAAGTTCTGATACTGGTAATTCTTTTTGTAAAACAATTATCTGGCTGACTAGAGCACAGGAATAATTTCTAAATCAAAGAAATCAATGAGGGTGGTACTTCCTCAGGTAGTGATTTAGTGGCAGGTTGTTCTGGTTGTCTCAGTGCTCCCACTGAGATGGAGAGCTTCCAGACATGGAGCTTGTGGCATCAATAGTCTTTGCTAGCTCTTAGTAGTCTACAAGGCTTGTCTCTTCATCCAAAATTTTGTCAAATATGTATTGTCTTTTCCTATTTTATGGTATCTACTTTTTTATTTCTGAAAAATAATGGATATTTTTACCTTTGGCGTGACCTGAATCTGCCACCCTTGTTTAATCTTATTTAACCTGAGTAGTGCTCTACTCTGTGTATACAGGTTTGTTGGCTCCGCTTGAAGCACTTGTGATAGCATAGGGTTAAAATGTTTCTAAAATCATGGTAGCTAAAGTAGGCCTTGGGAACGGGAGTGGGCATTGTCTTTGCTAAATCATGTAGACCTGCACCAGTGTACCCACCATTATCTTGTACCCACCATTGTCTTTGCTAAATCATGTAGACCTGTACCTGTGTACCCACCATTGTCTTTGCTAAATCATGTGAACCTGCACCTGTGTATCCCCCCTGCATGGTAGATGATCAAGTTAAATGCGACGATTGTCTAGTAACTCATGCTCGGGTGAAATCAATAGAACAATAGTAAGTCAATGATTAACATATGATTAGGCAACAGTTATGTAAGGAAAGGGTATAAAAATGTATCCATCTCGAATCCATGTCGGAGTCAAATTTGGGTCTGTGCCCCTGATTCCCAGAGCTCTTCAAATAAAAGCACCTGCATATAATCATTCCGTGATTATGAGTTTCCACGCTAACACTTGGAGAATAAAGTACTCACCAGTGTGACAGAGGATGACAAAACTGAGATCTTTACTTCTCCCTCCCTCCTTAAGCCAGGGTGAATGTTCCCTGGACTCCACAGACTGACTCCATGCCATGAGGACATATGCTTGTGTGTATAAGAGCACAGTGCAGAATCATTTCGGGGAAGAAGAGGAAGAAAAAAAAAATAATTCTGATGCCAAGTCTTGTTAATGTCGACGCTCAAAAGTGTCAGTGATCTCTGAGCATGTGGGAGCAAGGAATAGCAAAGGCACCCATCCCCTGGCCCTCTGCAGTTTGCTGCTGGCCTCCCAGTGACCCCCAGGCTGTCCAGGTACAAGCTGGGGTTAGATGTGGTGTTGAGGGAACATTACCGTGTGCACTCAGATGCAATTCTTAATTGGGTCTAGGTGATAATTTCTGCTTTACATGGGGTAAAATGTGCGTGTCTGTGGCATATAGTTTTAAATACCTGAAATAAGAATTTTAAAGTTCAAGTAGTAATACATATGGGGTCTTTTTGATTTTTTTTTCCCCTGAGAGCTGATATAAGAGTGGCTACTATTGGTTATATATGCTCTAATCATTAAGAAACAGAGGTATGACATTTCCTTTCTAAACAAATTTGGAATTAGAGCAAATTTTTTAATTTCCTAAAACAAATCCATTTTTTTCTGGAAAAAAGTCCTGAAATTTCTAATTAACTTCTGCTGAATTCAACAAATAATTACTGGAAAAGGGAGGACCTTGAAAAGGTAATAGATTTTCTTTTTCCATTTCAATACAGTATTCTGAAGCTATTTTATCACATTCAACTTTACAAACCAGTCAAAAAAAGCCATAAAAGAAATGCAATAATTAATCTCAAAGCATTTTAATAATCTCCAGCTTTTCCCTGAAAAATCTTATCACCTCTTTAGTCAAAGTAAAATGTATTTATTACCTTCAGCAGTATGTGAACATGATTATTCTGAAGTTCCTAATATATCTATTACTATAATTTTAGATGTCTGCATTGCCTTGGACCAACACTCTGCATAGTCCTCGTCTGTAATATCTGGGTAAAGCTGGAAAAATGTGGCTGATTCTAGTGGGATTAGTTAGAGTATGTCCAGGAGTGGCTGCTAGCCCAACCCAGCCAAAGACTGATACCAGAAAACCTGGAGGCTGATGAAGAAGCAAGGAACAGTGACTTAGGTTCACTGTGTGACAGTACAGACAGGTGTAATGGTGGGAACAGAGTCCTCCTTTGTTTCCCTTTCAGAGGGTTTCAAGAATCTTGCTGCTAATATTTGTTTGGGTTGCAATATCATTCAGTCTCCCTCAGGAGAACTGAGACCTGGTTGTTCTGGCCATGAACTGAGGGTGGCAAGAAGAGGGGCCAGGCAAAGGGAACTACAGGGACAACGTAGCACAGGAGCAGTTCAGGATCTGTGCTCCAGCCACTTGCCCTGCAGGCTCTAGGTACGGTGGCTAGATTGCACTTGTGGTTTTAAAAAATGTGACTTTCTCTTGGAAATATATGAACAGAGGAATTTCGAAAACACTGGTCCTGCATACTGATCTGCAGTTTGCAGATCACTGAATCATTGAATGGTTTCGGTTGGAGGGCGCTTTAAAGATCATCTGGTTCCAATCCCTCTACTATGGGCAGGGACACCTTCCACTAGTCCAGGTTTCCTGGAACACTTTCAGGGATGAGGCATCCACCACTGCTCTGGGTAACTTGTTCCAGTGCCTCACCACCTTCCCAGTAAAGCATTTCTTCCTAATTTCTAACCTAAACCTCTTTCATCTTAAAGCCATTCCCCCATGTGCTGTCACTGCATGCGTTTGTGAAGAGTTCCTCTCCACGTTTCCTGTAGGCCCCTTCAGGTACTGGAAGACTGCTGCAAGGTCTCCTGGAGCCTTCTTCAGGATGAACAACCCAGCTCTCAGCTTGTCTTCATAGGAGAGGTTCTCCAACCCTCTGATCATCTTTATGGCCTTCTCTGGACTCTCTCTAACAGGTCCACATCCTTATGTTGGGGATTCCAGAGCTGGATTCAGTGCTCCAGGTGGGATCTCATGGGAATGGGGTAAGAGGGGGAGAATTACCTGCCTTGGCCTGCTGGCCACATTCCTTAGAGATTTCTGAGTTTGGTTTGTAACAAGATAAATGAACCACTTAATGAACTATCAGTGGATCATTACATTCTGTGTAAATATTGAAATAGTCAACAAATAAATACAGTGGCCACCGGTTTAAAAAAAGCAACATTGATGAATTGCAACAGGACTGAAACACAGTAAGATTCTTCTTCGAGGAATGTTCCAAATGAGCTCTAATAAGGTGTGTCTTACATGGGAATGTGAGATTCCTTTAAAAGGCTCAGCAGTGAGGGCTCATCTGTTTTCTCGAGATCCAACTGAAGGGGAGGCAGCTTGGGGTGAGGGAAGTGTGCCTGGATTGGGAACACTAGACTGTGCTACTGGTCTGGGAAGGCTTGCTCAGATCAGGTGGCTGCTTTCATGTGATACAGAGCTCAAGTTAATGAGCTGACAAGACTTGTAGCTTGAACAGGGCACAGATGTGCTACTCCTGCTCCTGGATGTGAATTGTCTGGAGTGGAGTGCTTGAACACCAAATGAACTTTCTGAGTGAAACCCCCTGGGCACAAAATTATATTTTCCAATGAAAGTTTATTTTCTCTGAAATTTTTCAATCAATTATTCAACTCTCCTGCTAGTTTAAGCATGTAAAAATGTTTCTATGACTTGCCAAGCCACCTCAGGCTGAGGTTTGGCATACTTTCCCTATTTGTGCTTCATCATTACTTCATTATTTCTGACATTCTTTGGAAGTTATTATTCATTCAGATTGAAAGATCAGTAGAACTCATTGCAAGATTATAAGGTTAATCTGCACACCTGTACAGAGATTCTTCTTTCTAAAATCTCTTGAGTATTTCTTGTGACTTTCACAGACATCCAGGCATTACTGAGGGTGTGGCCAGTGCTCTTCCTGCCTAACCCTGCAGGCCAGTAATTTCGCTCAACTTTCCTTGGGTGTACATCTAATTTTAAACAAAGCAAGCTCACCCTTTCCTTAGTCAAATATTAAAATTTGGTTTAAAAAATATTAGGGCTGTCATATAAAATCTAGGCAGTGTTAAAAGAAGATTGATGCTTTCTCCTTTAATCACATGGGTTTGTGTCGGCACATGCTTGGCATGTGCATTTTCAAATTAATTGTGGTAGGATTTACAATTTCTTGAAATTCAGTGCTTCGTCTTTCATCTTTAGCAAACTTCATTAACTCTTCAATCACAGAGCTGCTCACAAGGGTAGCAGTCTTGTAACAATACCAAAAATAGTGTCGCAAATGTGTACATCAGGTGGAATAGCATGGCAAAGTGATTTGGAGGAGAATAGCACATGCCAGTCTTCACTTATGGTTACTTTCTGTTAGAAGCTGGGAGGAATTTGGTAAGAGAGATTCAAATTCATATATAAATATAAAAAATAAATGAAAAATATAAGAAACTCTTTCAGTGAGATTTGAACCTTGGAGAACTAAAGCATATAGAAATGCTTTTAATATTTGGATATTAGAAAGAGAAGTAAAACTGTTCTATTTCCTTCAAATAAATATATCAGATTCTTAAGAGCTAAACCATTACATTAAAACAATAACAGTTTCTAAACTGGCTCAGATTCAACTTGAAAAAACCTGGAAGTATCTTGAGGGTGGGAATAAGAAGAGAAACCTGGTTTTTGTCAGCAGAGTGACAGCAGCTTCTTTTATGACTTTAGAAATGAAGAAACCAAAAATGTGTTGCATTATGTTGCAAAAGAAGAAGCAAACTCAAAATTCTCTGACATAACTTTATTTTGCAGTCCCTGATTAGGAGATGTAGCTATAATTTAAGAATGAAAAAGACTAAATGTTCTTCCTGTGCTCATTCCTTTTTTTTCCCCTAATATATTGGAAAAAACTCTTAGCACAATCAAAGCTATGTGAATGATAGTATTTTTGGGTTTGGAGTGGGGATTCAAAGTATTTTGGGCAATGGTTAACATAACAGTGTTGTAATCAGAGAGATCAGATGTTGCATATAATGCATAACAGTAGGAACTGGCCCTGACAACCAGCATTTGAGGCTATGTTCTTTCACCCTATAAAGACCATATCTCTGGGGAGAGGCTGTGAGACATCCTCCCCAAACAGCAGAACTACAAAGTGTGGCTGGGTGTGCCAGAGATGCTGTATTCAACCTAAGGTCTTGCAGGATGCCTCAAGCCACAAGTCCCTCTGATTGATTTGGTTTGCTCAGATTGTCTTTACCAACACTTGTCTCACTGTGTTACTCCCTTAATGCCTTCTCCTGCGTTTTGGCCTCTGTTCTGCACAGACTTCTGTGTGGTTGCAGTGCAGTGCAGGGATAGACTGTCTAATGGCTCCCAATGTGCCACACAGAGCTCACGGCACCCTGGGGCACTTTGATCTACTTCTGGCATCTGACATTTGCGTACCCAGCTCAAGAACTGGTGATCAGGCTATTGAACTAGCTCAATTCTGTGTCAGCACGTCTCTATTCCACTTTTCCTGACTCACAAATCAAATATTTCATTCTTCAGCACCACGAGAGGCTCCCTCAGCAACTGACATATTTGACAGCCACACTGCACTTCAAAGAACTTCACAGGATTGTTAGCAGTAGCAGGGATTTTCACAAAGTTGTATTTTTAGCACGAAGTCTGAAAGAATGACTTGACATATAGTACAGTGATCATAACCTTACTCTAAGCACAATAGGCTGCTTAATTTATAACTTCTTTTGGAAATAAAAATTCAACACCGAATACTTAGCAATGTCAAATCTTCTGTATAAGAAACCCAGACGTGCAGAAATGCTGTGTGAGCATTTATTAAAAGTAGCTCTGATTGCGTTTTTCATTCCGTAGTATGACTGATGACCTAGTTTTCCCTGTATTGTTTATTTCATGGATTTTTAGCTGCTAACGTTACTGTCAAAGATACACGGTTATGAGAATGCAGTAGCAGACTGGTTTAAGCTAAATATTTTCTGTAGTATTTGGACCAAAGGAAAAGAATTCTGTTCTGGAACATTCATTATCTGAAATAAATTCCAGAGAACAATGGCAATATATTAAATCTCCCTGTCTGTTGAGTGCCCATGTGTCTTCTTTTTGACTCATCCAGGCATATGGCCAATGATGAGTATTTCTAAAAGGAAAAATTATCTTTTAAAAATACAACAGAATATAGCAAGGTCAGTGAATTGGCTAAAGTTGTTCCACCTTCTCTTGGTCGTCTCTCTTCTCCTTCTGGCTTTCCCTATTTTAGTCTTTTAATTTTCCTATTCCTTCCACGTGGTATCATCCATCCCTTCTAGCTACTTAATACAATGAGCAATGGGAAACTGCAGCAAGTAGAACTTGAACTTGCCATTATCCTAATGTATTGATTTGCATGGTATTGTGTACAGACATCTTATCATCTTTTTGTTTCTTGTTCTTTTTTGGAAGCATTTTCTTGTGTGGATGTGCCTGACCCCCTGTGTTACCCTAAAGATGGGAATTGACTCCATGTGATTAATCTGTTACCTCTTTTGACCTTCTCTAGGCTGATGTTCACAGCTCTGTTGTAGCTTGTGCAAACTCACTGCAAATTTACTCAGCTAATACCACCCGAAATGCTTGTCTAGACACTTGGCAAATGTTCGTGGTGTATATTCAGACTCATCCGAGTGTGAGCAGTGTGTGTGTTGTGGACCAAGTTTTTCGGGCTACTGTTTACATGGTGGTTCTTAATTCAAACCCACACCTCTGTGAACTGTTGTAGATGCACTGACTCAGCTCTATGCATGCCCTTGGTGCAGAGGCTGTGCCACTGCTGCACCTCTGCTTCCTGCAGCCTGGTGGCAAGGCTTCACCATCACAGATCAGTGTGTGCCTCTGGGGTCTCTAAAACAGGCAGCGAGTTGGGTTTTGTTGATTAACGTAGGTTAACATGAAATAAGACTACTGAAAATTCAAAGGCTGCACTAGACAATTCAGAGAGAGAAGCATTTTTCTGTGTGCAACTTCCTGAGGTCTTGCTGAATGAGTGCTACAACATTTTCTTTTCTCTTATGTCATGTGTACTTGTCAGCACTCTCCCTGCTCTAGAGGGAGGGATGTAAATAACATGTCCTCTATCACATTGCCTTAAATTTAGGTTTTCTGCACTACTATGAATGTGAAAAATTAATTTCAGGAATACTAATTTGTTCATTTCAGTTCCTACACTTAATGGATTTAGTGTTTTGTTTTTTTTTTTTTTCTTTTTTTTTTTCTTTTTTTTAAAACATTAATAGATGTGCTGAGTCTTTTATCTGTTTGTCTGGTTTATCCTAGACACATGGAAACAAATTTCTAAAACTTGAATACAAGTATATCTATTCTGTATAGGGCTTTCTGTGGATTTACCCACCATGTTTTAAATTAAACTGGGAGATTTATTTGTGTTGCATATTCTTTCATTATGTGAGTTTTTCTACCAGACAGAAAACATCAAAAGAAAGGTTTTTATTCAAGGAAGTATTGCAAGGTTTTCTCCTTTCCTTTTGCAAAGGATAGGAAACAATGAAAAACTGCAAATACTAAAACCTGTTAATATGAAGAATATAGTCTCTCTAAAAACTAGGTAGCATTTTCTTGCATCGAAATCCATATTCTATGAATCTTTGATATGACATAAAACTGTAACTGCTGGGGGGGGAGCAGGACAGGAAGTCATAGAGAGCAGCAGTTGTCTGTTATCTTTCCTCACATCTATCCTAATGCTTATGGAGGGAAACCTCTTTTAGGATTCTTTTATTTCTATTTTTTCTAACTACATTTTAATTTATTAAACCCTTAGGTTAATCATACAATAAAGATTTAAAATGAAGCAGACCCTGTAAGTGAGCAGTGGTGCATGTTGCAGGTGTGTAGGCATCAGAGAGCATTTTTCTTTCCTCACCTGCCTGACCCTAACCCTTCCGCAGCCTCCTCAGCCTCTCCTTGACTCCTTCCTACCAGATGTGTCTCCCTGCCTAAGCCTATGCTATTTTGTGATGGTTATCTCAGACTGTGGGGAGTGGAGACCTTATTTTCCAATCCTGTCCCCTTTAAAAAGATCTGGGTTGCTGGGGTTACAGATTACACGTTGAAAGGATGTTACTTACACAACCACCCAGTGGGAACCCAGATAACTACTGGATATAAGTTTTTCTTTCATCTATCCCATTCTTACAAGCCTTAAACCTATTTTGTTATGTTATTTGCATCTCCAGGTTAAAGTGGACATTTTCACCTTAACTTCAGTCTTCTTAGTATGCGTATTTTTAAAGACCATGCTTGTTTATTATATTGATTCAGGAGGCCCAGTGACTCCGCTCGTGCTCTGCACTGCCCTAGCAGAGACTATAATAAGAAACACAGCATCTCTGTATGAGTTTGGGCAGGCAGTTATGTTAGAAGGGTAAAAAGATTCCTCTGCTGCTGAATGCAGGTCACTAAAGGCAGGCTGTAAGTCTGTGGTTGTTTTGCCATTATCCCCAGCCACTGAGGCAGACAGTCAAGCAGTGGCTTTAGCTCGTAGATTTGATTTATCAATTAGGCCAGGAGGATTTATTTTCAGTTCGCAAAGTGAATCCAATCTATCAGCATAGAGGGTGGTAGGGGGCATGTTCAGGTGGTGAAAATTGATTGATGTGGTGTGTTTTTGGCTCCTCAGCGTGCCCATGCTTGAGAGGGTATCTGCCCATGCAGATACCAGGATGAGATCAGCTAATGTCTGGAGCATCTTATTAGCCTGGGCCATGTACCATCCCATCTTCATCCAAGCTCTCCAAAAGGCCTCTGAATTCAGGAGAACCTTGTTAGTGTGAGACTCTATGCAACCGTGCAAAGCCCACCAGACTTGGGTCTATGCCTTTGGAACATGGGACCAGCTTAGAGCAGTCTGCCCCACTGACAGAGCAACTGCAGGTTGAGATATCCACCCCCGCAGTGATTTTGAATTCATCCTTTATTCATAATGTGGCACTGCAGATGAGGGATGCTGGTATAAATGTTACTGCTCTTGATGCCAAAAGACCTCTGAGTTGTTGTGCTTGTAGCTGGGAGAAGAAATGTGTTTGAATATTTTTAAAATTATATACAGGTGTATTTGGTGAGCTGGTATTTGGATTCTGTAGGTGATGAGGAAACCACAGAGAGATTAAAATTAATACATTGCTGCTTCAAGGTGGGCTTGTGTAGCTGTAGCATGGTTCCTCACTTGTGAAGGAATGTGGATTATGGGCTTCGATGGAGAAAGAGTTTTGTGCAATCTTTGAGTATCTGTCTCTAAATATGACATTTTAATTTCAAATCTGTGGTTGAGAAACAACGAAAATTTATTGAGCAAAACAGAACAAGCAGAAACCTCCACCTTTAAACCAAATGACCAAGTTAAACCAGCTGAGCTAGTAACTTTCTGTTCTCCAACTTTCCCCAGGTATTATAAGAAACTGCCTGAATTCATAACCAGCAAAAAAATCTCATGGGTTGTCATAATGTAGGAAAATATTCTTTTTCATGATGAGGGTCGTAACTTTGCATCTTGACTGAATAATAATGAATCAAGTAAAGAGTATTAACTAAAAACTAAGTCTAAGTTTTAATTAAATCCACAGCAGTTGCTATTTTTCAATGTACATGGAAAGAGGCAGGGTATGATATATTTCCTTGATTGAAGAATTTTCAAGTTCCAGCTGGACAGCACTTTAATTAACTTCATCTTCTCCCTTTTCTCAGCTGAGGTCTCTTTCCATTATGATTCTGAATCAATCTTAAATGTAACATTTTGGAAAAGACAGCTTTCTCACTGTGTGAATGCTAAACGTGTTTTTTCTTCAGTAGGCTGAAAACCTTCAAACTTGGTATTCTTAAGGTTGTGGTGGCAAATGTGGGGATGTGGGAAATCTGCAGTAAATGTGGGGAAGTGATGTGGGGAAGCCAGAGTCAAGATGACGGATGTGGGAAGTGTGTCCCATAGAAGGCTGGAGTGCAGCACACTCTTTTAATGGAGCTACTTCTGTTTCTGCTGTTCGCCAGCTGTAGTGTGGCACTGGGGATCTGCTCAGTAAAATGATAACACTTGCACAACAAACTGTTTGTCCCTGGCTGGTTGACAAACCAAGAGCAGCAGTATCATTGCTGAACAAGAGCCCAGAGTGTCCTCCTTGTCATCCTCTCACACTGAGCTAATTGCCAACCGTCGAAAGATAGCATCTATTTCACAGGTTAAAGTTGAAAGAATTTGTAGCAAGTACCCGAGAGCCCAGGTCCAGGTTTTCCTCAAGTCTGATAAAGGATGTGGATAAATCTTCATGAGGGCTTTGCACAATTCAGGCAAAAGGCTGGAGGAAGGGACTTGTCACTAGTGGCAGCCAACACCAATCCTTCCTTCCCTGACAGTCACTGGAAATGTATTTTATGGCACATTTCAGTGGGTAAAATATGACAGGTGCTATGCATGTAGTAACAATAATTTATCTTTTCAAACAGTTTAGATTTCAAGAGAATGATACCAGCCAAATGGGGTTGGCCTTTGTAAACTGATCTGTTGGGAAGGCTCCATTGGAAAGACAAGTGCAATGCGTGGGTATCCACACCATGTTTTAGAGCTGTGACTTTATTTCTACTTGGAAATGGCAGAATTAAGACAGACAGGGTGTCAGCAGACTAATAACATCTAAACCAGGCAGTTGTCTGTGAGTTTGGCACATCAGAGAAGTCATGCCACACCATGTCACATGTAATGTTAGGGAACATGATGTTTCAATTATTAAATCAAGGTTGAAACTTAGAGATTGTACTTTTTTCCTCTGGATTTCAGTTTAGTGAGTTTCCCTTTTCTTCCCCTTGTCAGTAATATAGATAGGATAGCTTGGGTCTCAGTGTTTTTTATGAAAGCTTCTGTTGAGTCTTCCAATTACCTAATTTATTGGGATTATTACAGTTAGAGTTACTGAGATCTCAAAGGCAATACTGCTGCCAATTTATTTCTTTTTATTTCTCTTTGTTAGTGGTGCTTGTAGTGTTACCTCTAGGACAAAAGAAGGGGAAGCTTTGAGTGGAGGTGTAGTTGTTTAGCTCTCTCTCTCCCTTGCTGAGACAAAGTATGGCAGTGCTGCAGTGCAGTGTTACTCGAGCTGGCATTAAAATAATTATGTTGGGCACTGGAAGCATGCTGGCTACAGCAGAGTGGAGTCAAGTGCCTTCTGATTTTCCCTGCCAGAAGGCTTAGCAACTTGGGCACCAGTGAACTAATAGCAATAGACAGCAGTGTCTGGACAGGATTTTATTGGGGTGTTGTGGTTTAACCCCAGCTGGCAACTAAGTCCCATGCAGCTGCTCACTTACTCCCCACCTTGCCTCGAGTGGGATGGGAAAGAGAATCAGGGGGAAAAAGTAAAACTTAAGTGTTAAGATAAGAACAATTTCATAACTGAAGTAAAATATAACAATAATAGTAATAAAAAGAGTAGGGGGGGAGAGAGAGAGAGATAAAACCTAAAAGAGACAAATAAAACACGGTTACTCATCACCCACTGACTGGTACCCAGCCCATCCCTGAGCTGCAGTCAGCTCCTTTCTGTGTAGCTGCCCCAGTTCATGTAGGGGGCACAATGTTCTATGGTGTGGAATGTCCCTTTGGTCGGTTTGGGTCAGCTGTCCTATAAACACTACTTAGCAACAACCAAAACATCAGTGTGCTATCAACATTATTGTCGTACTGAATTTAAAACAGCACTGTACCAGCTACTAGGAAGAAAATTAACTCTGTCCCAGCTGAAACCAGGGCAGGGGGAGTTTGTCATTCAGAATTTTTTCATGTTCCGTACATTGCTACCTCTCTTGCTTCTGTAACCTTTTATCTCTCTTTTCTAACTTCAAAGCTATTTCTTAAAGGGCTTGTAGAAAAATTCTCATGGTAGACAAAGCCAACACCTTATACAGAAAATAGGAATTGAGTTGAATGAGAAGATAGGATGGATTGTGGTGATCAAGTGCAGAGCTCAAGCAACAGCAACTCAGCTGTCCCCTTTGTTCCTCTCCCCTTCATTTCCCATGCTGGTTCTCCCATTTGTCTTGACCACCTCCCTTTCTCTCTCAGTGTCTACTCAAATAATTTTGTACCCTGGTTACTTTTTCCTCACAAGTCTCTTTTGCTACCTCTGTATCCAAACTTAATGTTTCTGATAGGGTTACCTAGCCAATAATTTAGCAGTCCCTGGGACCTAGGAAGAGTTTGTTCTTTAAAATGTCTTTTGTTCTCCCCTCCATTATATGTGAGATTCCATAGAATCATGGAGTCATTTAGGTTGGAAATGACCGTCAAGTCCAACCATTACCCCAACACCGCCAAGTCCACTACTAAACCATGTCCCTAAGTGTCACATCCACACTTTTAAATATTTAAATACCTTCCATGGGCCACTCGTTCCAATGCTTAGGAACTCTTTCAGTGAAGAAAGTTTTCCTAATAGCCAGTCTAAACTTCCCACTTTGGCCATCTTCACATCACTCTCTCTTAAACATCTGTGAAATTTGGTCAGCCTTTGTGGTATCATCTGTAACACTTGTTGACTTCTTGCTCTGTTTTCTGCCTTGTCCAGTATTTTCTCATGGTTATTTCACTGAACTGAACCTCAGGGCATGGCCCAACCTTCTGCCAAGTGTACTTTCACGAGCTGGAAGGGAGGACTCACAGCATGGTCACACAAATGGTGACATTCAGATGGCCACTGAGGAAATTTTGTAAGAGAGAGGAGAAGACAGGAAGAGTCAGAGACCCTTGCTGAACAGGAAGACATGGCAGGTTGTTCCATAGAAAAGTCAATCCACAGGAAGGTCAGTCCAGAAGCGTGCGTACAGGGACAAGGAAGAGATCAGCTGCTGGAGGAAGGAGAACTGTGGAGGGCATCAGCTGCTTTGAAGTGCAGTGAGAATTAGCACGGTTGGGAAATGGGGTGGCAGGAGAGGAGAGAAGAACCACTAACCTGGCAGATACAACTCCTACAGTCAGGAGGGACTGCTGTCCTATACCAGGGGAGGTTTAGACTGGACATTAGGAAGCACTTCTTTGCCAAGAGGGTGGTCAAACACTGGAAGAGGCTTACTAGAGAGGTGGTGGATGTCCCCAGCCTGTCAGCATTTAAGAGTTACTCAGACAATACCTTTAACAACGTATTTTACCTTTGGTCAGCCCTGAAGTGGTCAGCCAGTTGAATGAGGTGTTCCTTGTAGGTCCCTTACAAGTGACAGTCAGTTCTAAATATGTTAAGACTGGATATAAAGGGTATTTCTAATCAAGAGAGGGGTGAGTGTCTGAAATATGCTCCCCAGTAGTGTTTTAACCACAGCAATCCTCCATACCAACTAATGAGGTTTACAAGGCAGCTTGATTAAGTGTAAGTGAATGTGTTTGCAAGTCTGCGTTAAATTTGTGTTGTTCCTGTGATTTGATACCTAATGCCAAAACAGAGCATAAGGATTCAAGAATAAAAACTTTGTAAAGGGACTATGTTTTCTTCATAGATTTTTTTATAATAGCAAATATAGACAGAAAATAAAATGTATAGTTTCATTCCAAACTGCTGTTTTCTGTGATTTTCATAACATTTTTTCTTTTAATTAATAGTAGTATTATTATTGAGGGTTTGAAGTATAGAAAGAAAAATTCTGTTGTTAGTTTGAAGTTTCAACCTAGTTTTACTGTTAAATAAAGATGAAACTTTTTTTAAGTGCTGGCAAGAAGGAGCAGTAAGAGAAAACAACTTTGTCTTTTCCCCCACTGCCACTTCTATTTACTCTAATAGCCTGCTGTGCTTGCCTGAGGAACTGGAGACCTTGCCATAAATTTTAATTCCTACAGAAAGGAGGCCTGACCACAGTTTTCTAGAACTAAACACATGTCTCAAGCCACCTTCATGTTTTCATGATTTTGCTTTCTCCAGAAATTGCATTCAGTGTCAGAGAAATGTTCTTTTAGGCAGTGGAGGAAGAATTGGTAATTTAATAAAAATTTAATAAAAAATATTAAAAAAAGATAGGAGACTGTGGACAAAATCATTATTTGCAGGATAGCATACAGTACCTAGAAAATTTAAAACTACCTTTTTTTAAAACTGAGAACTTAGACCTAGGTGAAGTAAAAGACATTTGTGTTTAGTCCCAGCTCAAGGTGTAGAGGAGAACAGAGTCCTGAAAAACATAAAGCATTTAAAAAACTTTATTAGCATTAGAAAACCCCTCCTAAACACATCTGAGTTTTAAATTTTTTTTGTTCTTAGCATGAAAATAAAGTGAGAGAAGGATGAAAAATGGAAATGCAGCAATTTAAGACTCATGTTAAACAGTTTGATTAAAAATTTGAAGATAAGATTTAGAATCTTGGCATTTAAATAATCAGCTCCTTCTGGTATCCTTTGCAGGAGGAAGTGTTGGATGTGCGTATAAAATGAGGATAAAATATGATATTAATTTGCACTGAAGTAGCAAATATTCTACAGAAGTCTCAGGTCATTAATCTATCTTCCAGCTAAGGGAACTACATTAATAGCTTATGGGATTTACAGGGCAGGCTTCAATTTAATGGTTCACCCAAAGTTTGGGAAAAATAGGAAAGGGCAGGATACTGGAGAATACGTATATCTTGATGCATTAAAATCAATGGCAAAACTTTCTTGGCCTAAAATGGCCTCTAGATAGTTTCTAATTTCAGTGCTGCTGCTGAACGTTAATTGCCTGTCTGCAAAGTGGAAGGAACCATATTTTCCTGACAAGTGTTAAAACTGACTGTAATCCTCATAGCTCTGTCTTGAATAGGAAAATAATCTGAATTAACATTAAGCTGTAATTGCATTTTTGGAGACAAATGGGATGGGTGTTGGGTTTTTTAAAGTGTGGCCTCAGCCTAGAAAAAGACCCATATTTGCAGCGAATTAACAGAAGGTGCCTGCAGGGTCAGGAAGTTTCATTTGCAGTATTTTCTAAGTAGTTCTCATTGTTGGAGTCCTGCCTGTGTTTTGTCACTAGCACTAGTCACAATGTTCTTTAAACTATAATATTTCCCTGGGCTCTGAAGCCAGGTGAGAAACCCTTTTTTTATTTCTTGCTGTTGGAGATGGGGCTACCTTTGTAAATGGTGAGAGGAGTGCATTACACAATTTGCAGCTGATTCATGAGAAGCCTCAGAAAAAGAACCAGGAAATAATATTGTAACTTAATAGCTGAAATTCTGTCTTCACAGGGGAGAGTCACTAGTACAGCACCTATAAATCAGTGTTGGTGCAGTGCATCATCAGATATGCAACCTTTTTTAAGGTGATAATTCCCATAATTTGGGTATTGACCTTGTTCTATGTTGTACAGACTTGTAATCTGTGTTTTTCTGAGTGATCCCCACAGGTGGAACATTTCTAATGTGAAGTCACACTGTGAGACACCTCTGAGTGTGCTGGGAAGATGGGATTATAAATATTCATTGCTCTTGCAACCTTGGGCAATGAATGTTTCAAATTTTATAAGCAAAGCAGAACTGGGCCTAGTCAGAGAGAAAAGAAAACCTCAAAACTTTGGTAATCCAGGTGATAAATGAAGCAGAATGGGTAAGAAAATGAGATGTTTTCTGCTAGGCTGATTTTGAGCCAACATGCTAATTTGATTAGGAGAAGTACATAAGCATACTATAAAAATCTAATCACTTATTAAAAAACCAAGTCAGGCTAGATTTCCCTCCCTTGGAAATATAGTAACTGCTCTGTGGTCCACTCTCATCACTGAAGAACCAAACATCATGAGCTATAGATTCATGTCACAGTTTACATCCCAGGTCTGAGGAACAAGCCTGTGTGCTGTCAGGCTCCCTCGGACTGTCCCATCCCTTCCCATGGTGGGACCCTGATTACCGGCCGTGGGAAGTACAGTTGGAGAAGTGAACACATCATCAACCTGGAGAAGAATCTGGCTTGGATTACATAAAATGCCACTAGCAGTTTCTTTCAACTACATCTGGCAAGCAGGGGATAAAGGGCAGCAGGAGCTCATTTCACTCCTTTCCGGCTAAATTTGCCCAGGTACAGAAGAAGGGCTTGCTAATGCTTGGCTCCTGCCTGTGCTCTGCAGTGAGACATGGCAAAGCCCAGTCCTCAAGACTTCTTCCTGAGATTAGGTACAAATGCGTTTGGGGTTTTTTGTTTCTTAAAGAGTAGCTTTGCAGATAAAATATCCCAAAGAAAACTATAATATATGCCTCCCCTGACCACAGATAGAGTCTGCAGGTATATGTGGCAGGTTCTGCCAGGTTCATGGCATCACCCTGATGGAGCCTGAAAATCATCACCCAGTGCAGCTCAGAGTGTCATTGTTTCCCCACTGGGTTGATACTCCTGCAGTGTCCCTTCTGGCACAGGTGAATTTCCAAATGTCTGCACCACCGGCTATTGAGGGCCCATATTCCTCTCTCTCTCTCTCTCGTTTGTTGTTTCTTGTATTCTTTAAACTAGGAAAGATCACATATCAGTATGTTCTAATATCAAAATATCGTATTTTCACAAATTTAAATCACTCTTTACAGTCAGCTCTGGAGTTCTCCTTTAAAGCACAAAAAAGCCTCTCCTTGTTTGTGACGCGTTAAGCAGCATGAATTCAGTGGAGAAACTGGGGATGGCTGCCTTGAGGGCAACTGGCAGGAGGAAGTTCTCAGGATCTGTCATAGTGGAACATGGTAGCATGAAACATAAAACTGGATTCAAAATGTAGATCCACCTCCATGCAAAATGTAGATCCACCTCTTCTGCTAAAGCCTTTTTTCCCTCTCCATGTGAGAGCTTGGTGTTGCTGGGGGAAAACAGGAAGAGAATTTTGAAATTAAATGGATGAGGACGTGATAATCCCCAATGACCTATTTTCTTATAAGATTATGGAATTGTGCAAATCAGCGTGTTTTTTATAATGACTAGAGTATGAAAGTGCCTAAATATGTACAGCTGTGACAGCCAAGGCAAGAGCTGAGTCTGGGACTCCTCCCTCTGTCTCTTTCTTGCTATTTCTTTTAGAGAAACAGGATGTTATTGAAAACTCTTGGAGAGCATCCTTCTGATACTTCCATTTCAAGTTCCATCGTACTTTAACTTTTGGAAGGTCTTATCCCTCTGCCCAGGGGCAACCAACCTGAGATGGGATCTTCGGGATTCTCTCTGTGAAACACAGCAGGTAGTTCTTCTATTTTTGCCGCTATGCCAATTCTCTATCCTCTCCCAGTGTGCCAGTTTATGAAACTGCAGTGGAAAACAAATAGTGAAATGCTGGAAATTATAAAAATGATCCTTTTAACAATTTTAATCATTAGCATGAACCTAAAAAAAGAGGGAAAAGGGGGAAGTGTTTTAAACTATTCTCCCTGCTGGACAGACAATGAGGCTGAACCATCTCCTTTTTTGATGCCACAGGCCCAAAGAATAATATTTTTGTAAGATACTCTCCTTCTGCTCAGGGCTCTTTAACAGGGCTTAAAAACGCCTTCTTCCAAAAAAATATACTGTGTACTTGAACAAAGTACAAAGCAAGCAGATAGATGGTTAAAGTCACAAAAATCTTTGCCCCCAGGATCTGGCCTGCAGCTTGTCCCCCCTAAGCTTATGTGATGACTCATATGCATTTACAATCCCTGAGCTTCACGCGGCATCTGCTGCTACACATTTGTTGCAGGATTTTGTCTTTGAACAGCTGGTGACAACCCACTTCCTCTTGCTTTCTTCAGCAGAGATTTTTCAATTGTTTTTTGTTGTTTTGGTGTGAGACCCAGTGTTGGAAAAACAAGCCCATTTACCCTGATTAGAACCAGCCCTTTAAACACTTGCCAATTAACAACCCATTTGTTATTTTTCTGAGGACCAGGAAATACTTTACCTTTCTCTCCTTTCACTTTATTCAGCTGCAATTCCACATAAGCAGAACAAAATCAAGCACTTCTTATATAAACTGTTATTAATATTTCCCTTGTTCTCCCCCTTCCTTTTAGTTCTACGGAGTTGGAGAGGAGGGCGTCCTTTGCTTTCTTCGGGCTAATCTTAGTTAGCTTGATGTCATGATAATCATGCTCACTCCTTACACTGCCACTAGTGACGAGTGTTATACATATGCCTTGCTGAAAAACAAACATAACATCACATTAGCAACAATGATACAAAAAATGATCGATTTTTGTTACTTGATGCCAATTCTACTAACAGGCACTAAAAAAAATAATCTAACATGCATGTGTTTTTAGCAAAATTAGAGATGGTCTGCTTTATGCCAGTCAAGTACATTCAGTGAAATCTTGTTTCAGGGATTTGATCTCAGCTATATCTATGAAATCATACACTATGGTTTTATACTTTTTAAAAAGTATGTACTAAAATTCAGCTCAGTGCTGAGCTACTGTTTCTACTTTTTGTCGTCTCCTTCAACACATTCAAATCTCCTTGCTAGGGACAACTTTTTTTACATAAATATTTTAAGGAAGTACTAAACCTTCAAATGAGATAATCTTGTTTCCATTTTTGAAAATACAATCACTTATCTCAGACTACGCCAGGAGTAGTTACTTGAAAAACTACGTATAATCCCATCAGCCTTAAAGGTAAGGGCTCTTTTGCTTTAAAATGCTTGCTGTGCTTGTTACTGATTCAATGACTTTGCCATTCTGCAGGAATTTTCCAAACGGGGGGAGGGTTTCCCCTTTTCATAATTCAAGTTGAAGTTACAATCTATTTTTTAGCCTGTACTGTTTATTCCCATAAATAGTATCTTCCGATATCTTCACCTATACTTTGCCAGTCCCTTAAAGCACAGGTATACTTATGGTACGTGGCTATTTACGTGTTCTGCACCTCTCTGCAGAGGTGGCTTTGACATCTGCTGCATACTCTGAGTTTTTCTTTGCAAATGCCACAAAGCATCTGACTACAAAAGAAGGGGTTTTCTTGGAGAGTCACACTTGCTTCCTATCTTTATTGGATATGTTGCAAGTTCTTCTCTAATAAAGAGTTCCTTGGCTCCTAGATTTAAATACTGAACAGGCACATATATTTACTGAATCATTGCCAAACTTGGGGTTTTTATCTGTTTGTTTCCTGTGGCAAGGAAGGGTTTCAAATCATTTTGCTGCTCAGGGGAAATTGAAATCAGGATCTATTTTTGGTTCTCATTTGACTCCTCAAGATGGATCAGTGGAAACCTGTTATAACACTAATTTACTTAAAGGTGTATTATGTACACTTTGCTAAAATGATGAGGGGAAAAAGCTTTGCTTTTGCAGTTGTTTGGCCTGAAACCAAGATTCTCCATAAAGCTGTAGGAAGAAGCCAGGGCATTATTATCCACATCTTTTTATGCATACAGTATAACTCATTGGCTAGACAATCTGTGCCTGTTTTAAAATATATTTAAAAAGACAGGAGAGGGCTACAAATAAGTCAAAGATGCACCCTGTTTTTCATAGCTGTGCAAATCAAGGACTGATGTGGAACATTTGGATGAATCTGCTTCCCAGACCTGATGTCAAAACAAAATATTGCTTCCTTATAACCAGGGATTAAATATTTCTCATTTCCTGAAATGCAGTGCAATTGCAAAAAGACGTGCTAAAGCCTCAGTGATTGTTTTTTTTTGTTTCTTTTTTTAATAACCCATAAAGGTTAGTTGCACATAACTAACTATTAGATAATTTTTACTGTATTAACTGTATTTCCTCTTAAGAACACCTTCAGCCCATGGTACTCTACAGCTGAATGCATGACATTTCTGGGTGCATCGGACAGTATTGGTAACAATTCAGGTTGTGGCAACCTGTGTTATGCCTGCTCTATGAATAGCAGTGTCATTTGTCATGCGTTTGAACAGACTGCCTGTACAACACAGGCGATGACAAATTTTAGGTTGAGATAGATTTGTCCTCTAGTTCACAGACTGGCTCTTTTTTCCCTGCATCATTGTTCATCTCAGGCTAACCCTTCTGTGCCCTTTCCATTCTTGGAGAGGAGAGAGATCTGCACATAACTGGATATTCAACACCTGTGTTTCAATTATCATATTATTTGAAGAATCTGGTGCTTCACTTTATGTTCCTCAAGTAGTTATCTTGATTATTTGCTACTGCAGAGCTGCGGTAAACTTGTTTGTTTCTCCATTTCTTTCTGCCTGAATTTGATTTCAGAGAGCAATCTCAGATAAGGCAGAGATTTCAGAGTCCTAATCACCTGCTGTTGTTGTTGGCTTTGTTGCTGCAAGTGGCAACAAAGAGTATACTTTACCTTATACTATATGAAATGCCAAGAGCAGAATAAATTATTTTTATTGTTATGTAATATTTTTTTTGTGAGCTCTTCCAGGACAGACATAATAAGCCATGAAAGCCATGATAGTTGTATTCAGCAAGAATTTTATGTAATGTTTAATTACAAGACATATATGTATTGGAGGGTTTTGTGGTGAGAAAAACAGCTCAGGGCACATTCAACAACATTACTTCTCTCTCTCTCTCTTGTCAATTACCTTTGAGTAATCCTTCTTGCATAAGTTACAGGTCAATAAACAGATTTCAAAGCAGAATATGGTATCTGCTGAGACACTAACTTCATCATGGGCTTATAGAAAGTGCATATTTTTTCATCATCTTTTTGTCCTAATGTGACTGTTTTTCTAATTTTCTTCTACAGAAGGATCCTAATGCTCATTCAGTGTGGTTTCATTTAAAGAATTTCTGCACGTCCTTGTTTTTGGTCAGCATGCGCCTTTCTTCTGTGTGTGTAATGCTGGGTAAGAATTGTTTCATTTGTACAAATTGCAAAACTCATCAGGCCCAGAAGGGGCAAAGTTTATCAAAGAAGTTTGATAAGATGGGTAGACTCTCATTATAGAAAATAATAATAAATTTAATGGACTTCTGTGTTTCATTATGTGTTTCATTATGTTTCATTTCATTATGTGTTCTGGAGCTTGCAGAGTACTCATTTATTTTATTCGTTTCAATAACATTATGGTGTGCTGTGTGTTCAAGTTAATGTCAGTCATTATTAAGTAGAGAATTTCTATTATTCAATAGAGAATTTCTATCCTATTTCATCTTTGGTTTTGATGTAAAATTAGGGAAAATTTTGAAATGCCAGAGTTCCATTAAATTGGAACAGAAAGGTTGGACATTTTCAGCTGAAAGGAAATTCTTTTAAATTCCTCAAATGGAAGACTTTTGCTTTGCAAATTTCTGTAGCCTAAAGAGAGTTGTAGCACTGGCCCTTATTCGATTTCACGGTTCCCAGCTGCTCCTGCAGTTCCAAAACTGAACTATAGGATTCTCATACTTACCAGTGGAAGATCTGGATCCTGAGAAATACAGTTCATTACAGCTGGAGTCCTTTAAAGATCTGTGACCTGCAAAGAGTAATGGCAGGAAATAGGAAGTAAACAATGTGATGTAAATACAGAGAAATAGACTGGAAAACATGGAAAATCCAGTATATTTTCCAGTAAATGGAAATTTTTTTTCCAGTATATAGAAAAAATATATCCAACAAGAGTGTCTCCTGAGGCTAGAGAGCAATAGCTTGTACAGATTTTCGGGAGAAACACAGTGCATCACAGTGGCCCAGTGCAGAAAAACATGCTGACCAAATCTTGGTGAAATTGGTGAATGACAAATTGTGCTGAGTGCAGGGCTGGGTTTGCAGGCAGGGCAGCCCAAGTTTATCACCAGGCTAGATCAAGTAGTGGTACAATTTATCCTGTGCAAGGTGAGAGATGAGAAAGGGCCCAGGCTTGACCCTGAGCCTTTTTTGAGGAATCTGCTGGGTCTAATCACACAATCCATAAGCACAGTCAGTAGTTCCCAAGAGAGTATGTACAAAACTCACAGAATCATGTAGGTTGGAAAAAAACCTTAAAAATCATTAAGTCCAACTGTATTTGGACTCTGGGTACCATATAACCATATTTGATAATGGATACTATACCTTCCAATTTTTTAGGAAATAGTTTCATTTTAACTCCATCTCCAAAGATGGCTGCCAGATTTAACTTAAAAAAAAAGAAGACATAAAAATAGGAGAATGGGAATAAATAAATAAAGAAAGCGTTAGGTGTTCTTTATTGTTTCTCTGTTGATATCCCAGATAAAATATGACGAGTCTTGTGCACCCAAAACTTTCATCTGACATCTGACATATGAAGAAAGAATAATGCTAGGTCTTTTATTGCACTTGATTTTCTTTTTTTTTATTTCTCCCAAATAATCAGCTTACTCTTCAGAAACATGCAAGAGAAGTTACGTAGGCCTCAATTTCCGTTGGACAAAAATATTTTGAATCCTTCAAAGGAAATCATACATTTGGACACAATAAGCCACAGATGCCTTTTCATTTTCTTCTTCAAACATAAAGTCCTGCTGACCTTTTGTGATTGATTGCTTCCTAGAATACAGTGAATTTCCCTTTTATTCTTCCTTGTCTCTGGAGATCAGTTTGGCTTCTGTTTATAGAGAGTAAATCACCCGCATCTTATTTCCTTGGATTGGAGAACCCAACTAGCCCCTCATCTCTTTGACTTTTTCTCTTCCACCATCTGTTCATCATATGCTTTCATGGGCAAATCCACCCATCAAAACCAAGGAGTAGACACCTAGGATTGTATTGTAAATTATTTTCTAGATGCATGTAAAATGATGGGAAAGTCTGCTGCATTGCATTGTACCAAGAACAATTTATCAGGTAAAACCAGGACGTTCTGGGAATTGAGATACGTACAAAAAGTTGGAATATAGACTCCATGTTTATTCTTAAACATGCAGAGCCTTGTCTATTTCTTCATAGACAAGCATGTACACAGTTTTATTGTAAGCACTAAAAAGTAATGACCTGACCTTTCACTCGCCATATTGCTATTTGTTCCATGTCAGCAGCCTCATAAGCTACAGCTTCTCACAAGCAACAGACAAATGCTTAGAGAGCTTTCCCTCTGTTTGATCCCTGTAATCAACTTTATTTCCTCTACAGAATTCCAATTATCCCATTAAACAATGAGTCAGGATGCTTATATTGATACAGGTGCCTTAATTGGTTAATCTGTGCTCATGCCAGCCGCAGCTAAGAATGCGTTTCCCTGAGGCCTCCCTAGACAACCACAGTTCCTCCTAAGCCCTAATGGTAATTCCTGGCAGGTGTAGTGCTGGAGCACAGCATTTAGGTGCACCCACAAGCACCACACATGACACACTAATCTATATTTAGCCATACATATACTTTGCTGCTGAGCTTTTATTTTCTTCTACCTTGTAATTTCTAACCTATTTGGTTTTAATTATAAGACTGTGATTATACAGCACTGACCGTATGCTTCTAAAACCCATTTGCAAGAAAAATGTCATAATAATATTGCTTTTTTTTAGTAGCACTCCAAAGCAATTAAACCCCTATTAGATGCCAGTGAATTCTGCTTGCAGTCTATCATATGCACATTTATTTGCATATGCTGTCCTCTGAGCAACATAATTTTCATTATTGACTTATGAGGATAGAAATAATAGACAGACTATTTACTAAACTGTCTTTAACTCTGCATCAACAAAATAGCTAATTAAATGTGTAACAAGTTTCACTGACATAAACTAGGAGATTTTAAAATCAAGGTGAAGAGAAGGACAAACATTCATCTGTGCTCTCTAAGACTCTCACCATGGCAAGAAAACAGGTTATCTAGTCTTGTAAATCATGTGAGAAACCAGACAGAACTACAGGTAGATCTTAAAAAGTAGTTACCTAGGAAATCAGTTTTTCAGGACCAAGCAAACCCACTAGTGAACTGCCAGGATTATTATATTCCAAACTTACATCCTGATAAATGTCATGAACATGAGCTTCTGCTATAGTCCCTAGAAGGCAGTTCCAAGGAGATATAGAGTAATTAAGTGCCCTACTCAAGGGACTGTAATGGTTGTTTCTCAACTTCATTTCCAGTTTAGCTTACTTTGCAGATTTAATTTCTTTCCCTCTGCTGATGTAAATTAAGAACTCACCTTCTCCCCTCCTTATTCTGCTATATTAACTGGAAGTTTGCAGGCAGGAAGAGCTGTAGGAGGCATCAGAGTCATCTCTAGCCCATAGACGTAATCCTGTACCTGCCAAAGGCAGCAGCTTGCAGAGAAGCAAGCAACTCAACCTGCATCTTTTGGGTTGCAGATTAGCAGTCAGAATGGGGGATGACTCTGCTTTTCTCTTCACGGGAATGTATCTCTGTTTAGCCTTTCAGAAGATACATTCAGTTCATATAAAGTAAATTAAACAAGCAGTTGCTGCTAATGATCTTGTGCAATACCTGTTTTACATTCTCTGTTGTGGCTCGTGTGGTGGGTTGATGCTCCCTGGACACCAGGTACCCACTGAAGCCACTCTGTCACTCCCCTCCTCAGCTGGACAGGGGAGAGAAAATACAGTGAAAGGCTTGTGGGTCGAGATAAGGATGGGGAGAGATCACCTACCAGTTACTGTCATGGGCAAAACAGACTCAGCTTGGGGAAGTTAGTTTAATTTATTGCCAATTAAATCAGAGTAGATAATGAGAAATAACCCCAAATCTTAGAAATACCTTCCCCTACTTCTCCCTTCTTTCCAGACATAACTTCACTTCTGTTTTTCTCTACCTCCCTCCCATCCAGTTGTTCAGAGGATGGGGAAAGAAGGCTGCAGTCAGTCCTTGTCTCAGCCACTCCTCCCTCCTCGGGGGCATGACTCTTCACTCTTTCCCTGCTCCAGTGGGGGGTCCCCTCTATGGGAGACAGTCCTCCATAAATGGCTCCAAAATTAGTCTTTTGGGCTTCCCGTGGGGTCACAGCCTCCTTTGGGCATCCACCTGATTCATTGTAGATCCCTTGCGGGGCCTGCAGGCGGATCTCTGCTCCATGGGATGCAGGGGCACAGCTGCCTCACCATGATCTTCACCACGGGTTGCAGGGGAATCTCTGCACCTCCTGCCCCCCGTTCTGCACTGACCTTGGTGTCTGCAGAGCTGTTCCTCTCACACAGTCTCACTCCTGTGGTGGGTCCGTCTTGTAGCCAGGTGGAATTGGCTCTGTTGGACTTGGGGAAGCTTCTGGAAACTGCCCACAGATGCCACTCCTAGCCCCAATTGTGACCAAAACCTGTCTGTGCAAACCCAATACAGCTCAATTGTATGACCTGGTGCCTCTCTGAAATGTGCTAAAAGCTTCATATGCATATAAGTTTAAATAATTGAAGTAATATAGTTTGACTGGAAAACTCCCAATCACTCCAAAAAGATAGTGGTATCTGCAGATGATACATTCCAGCAAAGCATCTTTTTATACACACAGGCTGACAGGGGAAATTTGTCAGTGGTTTAGTCACCATTCAGCTGAATCACCAATCTCTTTTTAAAAATAGCTTGATTGCAGCAAGGGGGTTCATCTCTCCTTTAGTAAATTAGATTAAATGCAATACAACAGGTACTCTGCAGAGGTATATTTTCGGATAGAAAAAGAAATCTGTTTCTCCTTGTGGGTGTTGGCTATTTTATATTGCTCAAATAGTATATTTGATGGACTGGAGTGCCAATTGCTGCTATGCAGCAGTATGAAATAATGTCATTTCCAAATGGGCCATTTTCAGGGACACTGCTGCTGAAAATGATCACAAAACTAGTGAGGTTTCTCCTTCTGGGCATAAGTGAACTGTATAAAGCAAGTTCCTGTTCATACAAAGCATAATTGTCACAAAAGAATAACAGCAGCATTTAGGACATGTCTTAGGGCGGGAACCACTTAGGGTGGTGACCTAGGCCCAGGATGAAGCATTCCTTTCACCCAGGTGCCACAAAACAGCAGCTGGAACACCAGGCTTGTGAGCACAGAGCACAGTTTCCAGAGGACTCTAATACATTTTGCAGTTCTTATTCCTAATGAATTCAACCAGTATCCATTCCCTTTTTCCAAAAGTTTCACTGAGATAGTTGTGCACATGTATGCAGTAGTATCTGGTATTTTAATTCCTTACCGTCTGTATGTGTTTAATGTCTTTCATGAGGCATGTGGTAAGAAACAGGCAAGGGGAAAACAGATGAACCAGTCTGGGTTACATGGTGACTTACCCAAGCTTTCATTTCAAAGTCAAAAGGCAGCAGTTCTGAAAGTCAGAGCTGACTAAATTCCAGCATGTTCAGCATATTCATCAGAAACATCAGAATTTTTGAATTATTGTCTCCTCACTGATTATGTTTGTGAATGTGAACAAAATTGTCAGAAGTTTTTCATATCTCTGGGACTTCTTCCAAGTTTCTTCTCTTGATTTCTCTGGTATCTACAAAACTACGAATGCAAATGGAAGGGTTTTCCTCTCAAGTGGGACACTTGTTGGATCTCTCTGGTTTTTGGGCCACTGTTTTCTTAATAGATGGAGAAATTTTGTTTCTGTTCAACTCTAAAGATGCTTTTTTTTTCTTTTATATCCATCTTCATTTTCTACTGTCAGGAGCAGCCCTCAAGATATCATGACCTGGCTTTGTGGAATCTTAGGCTTGAATTGCTGACCTTGGAATGACAGTGCTTGTGAGATTTCCGTATCAGTTTTATGTCATCAGGGAGCTGATTACTGAAAAAAATTTTCAAACATTTGATTTTCCGTTGAAAGCAACTTCAAGCCTTTTTGAAGTTTACTCATTAATTGCTAGGATTTGTTTTATAGCATCTTCAGCTGGGAAGAAACAGACTAGATGTTCTGGGAATTTGAGTTCATTCATCTTGCAAAAGCCACTGAAACAAATTTATATTTCTACATAAGTGTTATTGATACATATGTTCTCTAGGAACTGGAATAAGGCCAGTGTGGCCATGCACTTTCCAGATAAAAAGGGGATGTCCTTTAACGTTAGAGCAAGAATACCAACAGGCCACAAAAGATTTTTCATATTAAAACAAGCTGTTTCCAGACTGAGGGTTTTTGTAAAGTAATCTGTACTAGAAAATAATGGGGCGTCTGCAGTGAAGAAGGCCAGGGTTGGAGCCATAATAGTTAGCTGTAAACTAATCCTATCCTTTCTGTTTCTTGGGTTTAGACTGGATTTATCCCCAGGTACCCTTTATAAATTGATAGGGCAGTGAACAGTCATGATCTTGGGACACCTGTATGGGCAGTGAGAATGTGGCTGAGAGAGGCTGGGTTGCTATACAGTGGTGCTAACACTGCTGTGTTTCCTGAACAACACATAGAGCTTAATTTTCAGGGTCTGAATAGTTTGAAACCCTTTCATTGTGGGGAACAGTAAACATCTCTCTTGTTATTCAGATGTTTTAATGGTTCTATTAACACTTGCCAAATTTTGTCCATTGTTCATTTCAAATATTTGCATCCCACCCTAATGACTCTCTTTACAGCCACTGTAATACATGCTGGATGTGTGTTGTTGCCAGTGTTCCACTGAAATTAAAGGTGATCACACCTGGGGCATTATTGGAAATGGATCATCATCACATGTGCCATAATTTGTGAGCTTAGGATGTGTGCTTTAGCAACAGTGGGATTATTGGCAGAATATGGTGTGGAGTAATCCAAAATATTCATGCAGAGACTGCACATCCTGTGTTCATTAATTGTTTTCAATTTCAAGAACTCCATCTAATTCCTCAGGGATGGGAACTACACAGAGAAATCCCATGCCAATTAATTATTCATTCATTTTGCATAGGAAAACAATAATCTTCAGACTTAGTTTGATTTGATGCTTAAAATGGAAAGCTGAGAAAGGCTTTCCTGCTGCTGGAAGTGAATAGCAAATGAAAAGCTTCCTGGAAGACTGCACGTAATTTCCACATGTTCTGAGCAGTGTGGTTTAGAAGGGTTTGTAGAAGCACTGAGGGACAGCCACCACAGCAGAATTATTGACTCACTGCTCTCCCATGATTGTTGTCCAAAGGTGGCCTCAATAGAATTGTTAGAAGCAAAACTAAGATAGGTTTGAGAAGGTCTGAATAGTCTGACATTGACCTTCTGGGAGCGTGAAATGGAATGGGACTGCCGTTGCCAAGCCATGCAGGAGGAAGCTGCAGCGCTTGTCCAACCGACCATCGTGAAGCAGGCGTCTCCTCCATTTCCCAGCTGTCCTCCAGTGCAATCACTAAGCTGGAGGGAACAGTCACTGTTACCAGCTCACGTCACCCCTGCAAGGCAGCTCACTGGGGTCTGACCACCACACGTTTCAAGGAGGAGCACACCTAAGCCAGCACAGCAGTCCTGACCTTCAACAAATTGGAGGTTGCCTTCAGCAAATCTCTTTCAGCCCAAGATGACTCTGGTATCTGATAGTCTTGTAAGTGGCCATAAAATGCTGCAAAGGCCCAGCACTGTGCTCAGAAAGTCTTTCAGAAGATGCAAATATGGAGAGCACTGAGGTTTGTAGGTTGAATTGGTAGGGGTGTCTGGAGCACAACAATGTATAATTCATAGCACCTTTTCTCCTATGCAAAAAGTTACGAAAATAGCAATAGAGCTGGCAATCCCCAGGAGCAAGAAGTCAGGCAAGGAAGACAAGAGACTGGCATGGCTGAATAGGGAATTGCTGGTCAAACTAAAGGAAAATAAGCAAATGCACTGACAGTGGAAACAAGGACAGGTGACCAGGGAAGAGTATGGAGATGAAGTTTGGTTGTGTAGGGATAGGGTGAGGAAGCCAAGGTGGTGCTGAAACTGAACTTGGCAAGGGACTCAGAAGGTATCAGGAAGGGCTTCTACAGGTGTGTTAACCAGAAAAGGAAGAAGGTGAAACTACCAGAGAAGGTGAACGCCCCTGATGAACAGTGCTGGTAAACTGCTAACAGTGGATGAGGAAAACGTTGAGGTGCTCAACAACCTTTTTGCCTCCATCTTCAATAGTAACCTCTCTTCCCACATCTTGAGTGGATAGAAAGCAGGAGGGGGACTGGGAGGGCGAAGTCCCTCCCACTGTAAGTAAAGATCGAGTTTGTGACCACCTGAGGAACCTGAATGTATGTAAGTCTATGGGATCTGATAAGATACATTCCAGAGTCCTGAGGGAATTCACTGATGTAGTTGCCAATTCACTCTCCATGATATTTGAAAAGTCATGACAATCAGGTAAAGTCTCTGGTGACTGGAAAAGAGGAACTATTGTACTCATCTTCAAAAAGGGTCAGAAGGAGGACCCTGGACCCTACTGACCTGTCAGCGTCACCTCTGTGCCTGGGAAGATCATGGAACAGATCCTCCCTGAAGCCATGATAGGACACATGGAAAACAGGGAGGTGATTTGGGCTTCACCAAGGGCAAGTCCTTCCTGACCAACCCACTGGCCTTCTGGACTTCCGTAAAGCCTTTGACACAATCCCCCACAATATCCTTCTCTCTAAATTGGTGAGAGCTGGACTCAGTGGGTGGACTGTTTGATGCATAAGAAAGTGGTTGGACCATCACATCCAGAGAGTCATGGTCAACAGCTCAGTGTCCCAATGGACATCAGTGACAAGTGGTGCCCCTCAGGGGTCTGTATTGGGACTAGTTCCATTTAATACCTTCATTAATGACATAGGCAAAGGGATCAGGGCACCCTCAGCAAGTTTGCAGATGACACCAAGCTGAGTGGTGTGGTTGCCACACCTGAAGTACAGGATGCCTTGGGACCTGGACAGTCTCAAGAACTGGTCCCATGGGAATCTCAGGAGGTTTAACAAAATGAAGTGCAAGAGTCTGCACCTGGGTCAGGGCAACCCCAGTGTCAATCCAGGCTGGGGTATGAATAGATTGAGAGCAGCCCTGCCTAGCAGGACTGTTGCGGTGGCTATGCCCACTTCTGGGCTTGAATGGGTGGATTTTCCCACCAGAGACAGTAACTCCGAAGGTGGGTCTGAGACCCTGCCCTAAAGCTGCCAGTCTTGGGGAATCCCCTCCCCTGTTCTTCCCCTAGTTCATGTTTATGTATTTTGTATCCAGAAAGTTCTGTTCAGTTGTACTCTCTGTTGGTTCATTCAAGTAAGTCCCTCCCTGACTCCCTCTCCACTGGCTGTGTGTCACTACCCGTCAAATCTCTATTGGTTTGTCCCCCTGTTCCGCCCCTTTTGGTGGGTAGTTTAAAAACCCATTGCAACTGTTACTTTCGTTCTTTGGTTGCTCCCCTCCTTGTTTCTGCGTTCCCCTGTCCTGCCGGGCGGGGAATAAAAACTTGGAAAACTGCAACAAAGAATCCTTCTCTCCTCCTTTGCGTGCGCCTGCTGCTAAGCAACCACGACTGCGACCCGACCCATTCAGGGCAGAAAGCTGAAGGAAAAGCCCCGCGACGGGGCTCGCCACCAAAAGGAGGCAACGAGCTGTCCCTGTTTGTTTCGGACACTCTTGCATGTCGCCCGCTGGCCTTCCGGGCGGTCAAGCGGTCACAGCAGCAACACAGGACTTGAGGGTGCTGGTGGGTGAGAGCTTGGACATGAGCTGCCCATGTGCACTTGCAGCCCAGAAAGCCAACTGTGTCCTGGGCTGCATCAAGAGTAGCGTGGCCAGCAGGTTGAGGGAGGAGATTCTGTCCCTCTGCTCTACTCTGGACACATAAGGCTGTCCAGAATTTGCCTGGATTCCATTATTTCTGAGTCTGTCTGAATAACCATTTTGGTGATTTGTCTGCCAGCTGCCTTGCTATAGAGAAATTTTTGATGGTAGGTTTTTACGTGTCTATTGGGCACTGCATTGAAATAGAGAGGATCAAGCTCACAATTCCACCTGTCTTCTGCAAACCAGAGCATTGGCGTGGGTAAAGCAGTGCTGTTCTTAGAGGCCTTTTAATTTTAGTGGTAGTTTAGTCAAGATCAAGCTTGTTAAGCAGAACTGGTCTATCTGGTCTATTTAAAGGTGCTAATAGGAAAAAAGTTAGATTTGGGAGTTGCTGTAATTTTTCTTCAGAAATGAAGGTGTGAGCTCGTTTGTACTTTCTGCCCATGGTAAAGCATGTAGTGATTGCAGCAGTGCCACCTTCATGCTCCTGGGTTCAGAAATCAGTGTCCAGAGCTGCAAGCATTTTCCCAGCGGTAAGGCAGACAAAGAGAAAAGTTCTCAGTCCTCTCAGAAAGAGACTCCTTTTATCTCTCCCTGCAAGGTGATCAGTGTTATCAGCTGGTTTGAGAGCCCATCTGTGCCAGAGCAGTGCAAAAGGAACAAAGCATGATTGAGAGATACATGTAGTACAGTGCTTTTCAGAGCTTATTTTTAGACTGGAAATAGTGTTGGTTTTAATCTTCCTTGATGGCTGTTTTCAAAGGCACACAGGATGGACATTGGTATTTTACCTGTCAGTGCAACCTTGTTTATAAAATCAAGGAAACATCTAAATGTACCAAGATTGTAGATGGTAGCTTTCTTTCCAGTTCTTTTTTTTTTTGGTCTCAGCTAAAAAGTAACGAACTGATTTTAACAGAATATGACATTTTCTTTACTGTACACAGGGGACGTGGGGTTTTTTGGGATAGAGCAGATTTCCTGTGATTCACTGGATCTGTGTAGAAGGTCCCTGCAGAAGACATGATACCACCTTTTACAGTACTTGTATTCTTTATACAGTAAGCTAGTGATGTATTTCTTATTCAGATTCCCAAAGGAACTGGTACCTCCTTGGTGCTAAACAAGCTGTTGGGAGGTCCTTCTATTTTCAGCATCATCTTGGTTTCATGAAAATCCACTGGAGAGCTACATGTTGTGGTGGCAGAGCATACCTTACCACTGATTTTCTGAATTTCTAAAGGTCACTGATGAATCCTTTGTCAGCTTCCTTCACTGGCTGAGAATGATTGTTCTCATGGTTTCTCTGTTGAGCTGCCTTATCTTTGCATGTTTCCCTTCAGTGTTTTGGGAGTGCATCCGAACCCATGCTTTTATGCAGAAAAGCCAGACATTTTACAATTCCTTGGGGTAAGTGTGATGTGATAATCTGAGCCTGTCAGCAGTGACAAAACTTTCAGTCCCTGCATGGTGAGAAGGAAGAGGGGAGTGTGAAGAGCAAGGTGCACACACTTTCAGACCTGGACTGTCTGTTTCTTCTGCTTAAATTTGACTGGCATGGAGACCACTTTTGGCTAAGGTACATGACCCTTAGGTTCAAGAGATGACTTAGAACCAGTTATAAATGGCCAAGGCACTAGGAGCTGCAGTTGTCTCCCTGATCCTGGCCTTTATCCGTGTTCCTGCAACTCTATGGGGTGAGCAAAGGCATGGCTGGAGAGGCTCTGTGCCAGGTGAGGATGTGTTCACCCAGGAGGGATCCCTTCAACCAGGATATACTGTCAGGTTAGGGCTGCTCTTGTTTGTTTGACCAGGTCAAACTAGCTGGAAAAGGGCCTGGTTTGAATGTACAGCAGTAGCTAAATAGGTAATTGAAGACAGGGTGGGAGGACACTCCCTGGAGAATCAGGGCAGGTTTGGTTGTTGTAATCCCTTGCTAATGAAGCTCCCAATGCTGTAAATGGCAAAGGGGAAAAGAGGCTTAGGCAGAGCAGCAGGAAACCAGAGGACAAACACATTTTAAACCTTTTCCTGCTATCTTGGTAGATGGCTTTGATCGTTTCACAGAAACCAATGGGGAAAGAAATGACACCAGAGAGGCAAAAAATCCATTTTATCCTCCTTTATCCTCTTTTTCTAATGTGTTCTTCAATACAGATATGGCAAAGGTACAGAACAACAGCATAAAAAAATACAGACAGCAATTTCGAGAAAAAGGAAATGTACTAAATACTACCTGCTGTCTACCCCATTTCAGTTAAAAAGTAGTGAGTTTCACTGCACGTGTTTTAATCTCGAGAATTGAAGTTGTAAGCTGAAATGTGTTTTTTCACTGAAATTTTGTGATAAGTTTAAGGAAAGGCAGAGAGAGAGGAGAAACAGGCAAGGACTAATCAAGGACTAATTTGTTTCAAAGTCTGTTATATCCAAGTATCATAGAGAAGTGCTTCAACAGAAGAGATGTTTTATCAAAGGAAAGTGAATGTGAGATCATAAAACGAAAGATGAAAAATGTCTTAATAGAAGATTAATAGAAACATAAATAGTCTCAAATTTGCTAGAGGAACAAGGAAAAGAGCGTCAGTGAGACACTTAAAAGAAAAAAAAATGTGCCTAGTAATCTTGAAAGAAGGTAACTGCAGCTATGTCACACAAGACAACCAACTCAAGCTGAAGCTTTTCTATCCATTCTTTCTCCCACATTGCTCTACAGTCACCATCTGCCATTGGTGAAACAGCTGTGCAGAGGCTTTGCCAGGAACTGTGATGTCTTGGAACTTCAGTTCACAAAAGGTGAGGGAGGTCCACACCACAGAAGAAACACCCCCGGAGCTGAGTTTAGACATCCCCTACACATCACAGAAGCAGCAGTGGGGAGTGTTAGAGGAAATGGAATGGTGGAGGCAACCACATGAGTCACATAGCTCAGGGTGGTCAAAAGTCCAGCCATGGTTTATCAGCAGCTTCCTCAAGCAGCCCAGGAGCTGATTGTTAATCAGGAACATAAAGGCTCTGGATGAGTTTTTCTTACATTGCAGTTTAATTACAAAGGCTTTTACTCGGCTCTACCTGTCTTCAGCCATCTCTGATTCAAACAGGTGGGCCCTATTTTTAGGCTCTTCCGCCTTACTGTTGTTGAGCGCCCCTGAGACAGGGATGTGCTTCAGCATTTTAGGACTTTTCTGTGCTTAAGATACCAGTTTTTTAGAGGTTTAAGTAGAACCAGGTGGTAGTTTTCTGTCATATCATACTTAATGGACAATGCTTAATATGCCACAGAACTTTGATGCCTACCCCTGAAAAACAAAAAGGAATAGACCTTCTAATCTGTGGAGTTAATATAGTAGCCAGCTCCTAGGATGGCTCACAATTTTTATATGGCTAGGTTCCAATTCCATGAAGCTTTATTCTGCTCAGATAATAGGCACTAGCACCAAAGCCTGCTCCAAAGTCCACTTGAAGCCATTAGAAAGACACTCTTGATTATCCTGCTTTGAAGGGTGCCCCTGTCCATATAATTATCTGTCTCAGTCTGAAGGGTGCATGAGAATTGCAGGCAGAGAAGACACCGGAGTAGCTCTGACTGAGGGACTGAAAGCACCAGGAACCCAAGCAGACCTGGAAGCAGCTCTGTGATGAGAAGCAGGGTTTACTATTTCAGACAGTGTCACACAAGCAGGAGTCTGCTTTTTCTGACCTCAGCAGATGATTTTGCATGGCCCTGAGCTGCAGTGGTTGGACTTGGGCCAGAAACTTTGAAGTGTGAGGGCTTTCTGACACCTTTTGCTGTGCTTTGAAACACAGATCTGAAAAATCTATTGTATTTCTTTAGGAAGTCAGTGTTTCTTTTCTTACTCAGCTAATTATGTGTGATTATAAGCATGCCTCTGTAAAATATCACAAAAAGAAATTTAGTTCAAATACTATAAGGACACAAATATGTGATCCAAAAGTCACCAGGGTGAATTTTTAACAAGAGTTTTTGTTTTTTCCTAGTGAATGTTCTCTGTAGTCCCTCTCAATGGTGATAACTGGTTACATTCATTTATACGTGTCAAAAGCAAAAGCATGGGGAGTCTTTTTAGTCAGCTGTACGAAAGTACCTGCTACTGGTCTTGATTTGATTATTGAGGAAAAAAACCAACAAAACCTAACCAGATTACTAGTTCTCCATAGGAAGCCAAAGAAGCTACAAAGTTCATTGTAACAAAATGCCATGATGGGAGCAGAAGTGGGACATAATACTAGCAAGAGAGGTTAAGAAGAGAGGTGAGAATCTGTATTAGGGCATCACGGTCAGCAGCTACATTTATATTTTGATTTACATTGCCTCAAGACCTAGCTTCTTGCTGATATTGAGAAAATATCTCTTTCTGTCACCTCTTTTCTCTAACCAAACCAGAGCCATAAGTGTGCCCACGTGCCTGACATCTCCCAAACAAATCCCTATGTTCTCGTCTTCTTCCCCTTGCTCCTCCCAGACACAGCCTGCCAAGCCTGTCTCATTCCCTCATCCCCAACTCGTACAGTCCAGCACCTCCTGGGGTCCTGCAGCCCTGCTCCGTTTCACTGCAATCTTTGCCTTTCCTGTTCCTTGTGCTCCTCCCGGTGGGACTCCTGCAGCAGCATTGCCACAGCTGGGGGAAAGGATGTGTCTTCATCGTGGGGACTGCAACACAAAATGTTTGTCTGTTCCTCTCTGTTCTGTTCCTCTTTGGGTGAAACTAATATAATAATATACTCTGCAAAGCCTTCCTGAGTATGGGACCCCAAAGCAGCACAGGCATTTTATGTGCCAAAACCCCACTATGGCAGCTGTGAAGCTCAGTGCCACTTGGATATACAGCTGCTCTTGCCTCAGGGCTCAAGGCAGGATAGATTTACTATCAAGGTGCCAGATCCAGAATCACAACTAACACCTTGCACTTCCCACACCAGTGGTCCCGTGAGGATTGAGGAGGAAACTGGACTGTGAATAACGAGGTATCCAAACAGTCGGTGACTCACTGGAACTCCGTGGTCTGAGATATTGATAGTCTGCCAACAATTTTATCATAGTTGTCAGTGAGAGGAAAGATAAGAATGGAACCACAAAGTGGTGTTGATTTTTAAAGGTCAGCATATCTGTGGTTCAAAGTCACTGTGGGAGGAATCTTCCGGATTTTCACAGAGATTTTACTGAGAAAAGGAAAACTAAAAAAATGAGGATTACCTCTTTCTAATACAAAATACCTATAAATTAGTATTCTGAATACAATAGTCCAAACTTAACTACACATTCTTCTTTGTATTTCCAATGTTGAATTACCTTGAACTTCTAAACATTTCTCATCATAGGAATGCCAAATTTATGGAAGTATTTGCTTTTGCATTTGATTGTCTCTCATGCCAAAGGTGATGCAAAATAAGTTTGTGCAATGGGATTACCAGGAAGAAACCAATGAGCCCCATTTGCTTGTAGTCTTACTGATCTTTACCAAGTTGACAAAATGACGTTCAACTGGTAAAAAAAAACCTAGTAATTGTGTACATTAATGCAGCTGATATCCCTGGGGTTTTCATTTGACACAAAACAAATTTAACAAAAAACCAAATCAAATTATCCTCAACATATATGAGTTACAGTATGTTCGCAGTAGAACATACTTCAACCCTAGAAAAAAATGGAATATTCTAAACCAGCTAAAAAATGTCAGAGGCCATGGGAGTGCTGTAGGTCCCTGAGCTAGAGATGGTTAGATGGAATAATTTATCCTGCAGGTGAGTCTTTCCATCTCTGACAGCGTCTGTCTCATTTGTTATTTCTCTGCCTCCTACTTTATATGGCACACAGATGTTACCCTCCCTGCATTTTTGTGAATTTGTTAACACAATACTAAGATCTTTTCTCTTTCTCTATCTTGTTCTGTTGAATTACTCAGTCAAGAACATTTATTAATCAAGCATAATTTCTTCCTTTTGCTCCATGGATTCAGACATTGATTATTGCTTAAGACACTATCTCTTTGAAGAGTGTATTATGCAATAATGCAGTAATGATCCATTTCGGGTAGGTAGCCCAGATAATCTATTAGATATCTCTACACTGTTCCTAGCTTAATTTTCTGACTTAAGCAGAACTATTAACAAAATCTTTTCAAATATGGGCAAAAATAAGAATAGATATCGAATATAAGCTGACATAAGCCTGTTTGTTCCATGCTGAGAAATTCCTCACTTTCTGTAGAAAGTTTTGCCAAGTTCTTTGTTGCACAGCAGAATTAAACTTAAAACTCAATCCTCCCTTGCTGTCATTGCGTCGTGCAGGATATCTGCTCACTGCAGTTGTGGAGCTGATTTCTGTAAAGGTGAAAAAAGCCATTGTTCATCTTCATACTTCCATTGCATTGAATAAGTCCCTGGCACTGAGACTGAGATACAGAAAAGTAATGTGCAAACTTAAATTGTGTGGGTGAAGGACCACTCTAATACAGTCACTGGGTTTTTTCGTTATATTTCTTTGAGACCTTTGTGATTTCCTTAGCTCTTCACTGCCTTGCATAGGCAGCATTTTATCAGTAGAGTAACTGATGAAGAGCCCTTCTAGAGTTATCCTGACTTAATTTAGAAAAAAAAAAAAGGCTGTAACTTTTGTTAAGGAGAAACTCAGCCTTTCCTATAATACGTTTTTCTATAGCTCTCTCATTTATGGCAAACTTAATTCACTAGCATATTGCATTAGTTACTAGCATATTGCATTCTTACTTGTATTGAGTAGACTTTTTCTTTTTTAATGTTAAAAATTTAAGAATTACTTTTTTTTCCTTGGAAACTTATAATACTAATATTTGAAGTGGGGCATCATTTTAGCTAGATGGTGACTGAAACAGTAACACTGCTTATTAGAACAAGCTGGACTGACTTACTGCTTTGCCTTGCCTTTTGCTGTCTTTTTTTATCCTCATGAACTTGTAACACCATGCTAAAGATGAAAAGTGGAACTCTTGGGAAAAGAAAAGTGTTTTTCTGGTTTTTGGGGGTTTTTTTCAAGAAACACAGGACACTTATGGAAAATGTACAGGAGTTGAATGTTGTGTAAAATTTCTTAGAAGACTGTATTTATGTGGCTTCAAAAGGACTCCTTGACCTGGATCACTTCCTCATGACTAAGCAACACTATGCCATAGGAAGCACGTATCAAAGGATTTGTTCTTAGCCAAATCCTCCTTTTCTTGTCCACTCCTCCCCTTGTAGATCTTCTTGTCTCTAATAAGTGGTAACATGTCCAGTAAGTTCACACTTCAGCCTTGACACAACTCAACAGAAATCTTTGTCCACCACAAGATGCAAAAGAATTGAAACCCAGGCTTCCTGACATCTGGCTAGAGACATGGAGTCTTCAGAATGTCTCAGCAAATTTAAAGTTTTTGATTTTTCACTAACTAAACCCTTTACTTTATATGTATTCAGTCAAAATGTAAAAAAAAAAAAAAAAAAAAAAAA